>RJWJ010022644.1:0-26648 GCA_004363605.1 Indri indri | reverse complement strand
TTTGTGTATGCATATACCTGTCCCCTCCTCCCCCCTCCCCCTTCCCCCCTCCTCCCGCCTGACATCCAATAGATGTTGTTCTTATATGTGCACTTATGTGTTGATCAGTTAATACCAATTTGATGGTGAGTACATGTGGCGCTTGTTTTTCCATTCTTGGGATACTTCACTTAGTAGAATGCATTCCAGCTCTATGCAGGAGAATACAAGAGGTGCTATATCACCGTTGTTTCTTAAAGCTGAATAGTACTCCATGGTATACATATACCACATTTTATTTTATTTTATTTTATTTTATTTCAGCATATTATGGGGGTACAGATGTTTAGGTTACGTATGTTGCCCTTGCCTCCCCCTCCCCCCCCGCAAGTCTGAGTTTTAAGTGTGTCCATCCCTCGGATGGTGCGCATTGCACTCTTTGTGTATGCATATATCTGTCCCCTCCTGTCCCCCCAACCCCCGCCCGTCATCCAATAGATGTTATTCTTATACCACATTTTATTAATCCACTCATGTATTGGTGGACACTTGGGTTGTTTCCACATCTTTGCAATCGTGAATTGTGCTGCTATAAACATTCGGGGGCAGGTGTCTTTTTTATAGAGTGTCATTTGTTCTTTTGGGTAGATGCCCAGTAATGGGATTGCTGGATCAAATGGTAATTCTGCTTGTATCTCTTTAAGGTATCTCTATACTGCTTTCCACAGAGGTTGCACTAGTTTGCAGTCCCACCAGCAGTGTACGAGTGTTCCTATCTCTCCGCATCCATGCCAACATTTATTGTTTTGGGACTTTTTGATAAAGGCCAGTCTCACTGGAGATAAGTGATATCTCATTGTGGTTTTGATTTGCATTTCCCTGATGATTAGAGATGCTGAGCATTTTTTCATATGTTTTTTGGCCATTATTCTGTCTTCTTTTGAAAAGTTTCTGTTCATATCCTTTTCCCACTTTTTGATAGGGTCATTCGATTTTTTCTTGTTGATTTTCCTGAGTTCTAAGTAGATTCTAGTTATCAGCCCTTTATTGGATTTGTAGCATGAGAATATTTTCTCCCATTCTGTAGATTGTCTGTTTGCTCTTGTGACAGTTTCTTTTGCTGTGCAGAAGCTTTTTAATTTGATCAGGTCCCATTTATTTATTTTTGTTGTTGCTGTGATTGCCTTTGGGGTCTTCTTCATAAATTCTTTGCCTAGGCCAATGTCTAGAAGAGTATTTCCAACATTTTCTCTAGAATTCTAATAGTTTCACTCCTTAGGTTTAAATCTGTTACCCAGCGTGAGTTGATTTTTGTGAGAGGTGAAAGGTGTGGATTCTGATTCAGTCTTCTACATGTGGCTATCCAGTTTTCCCAGCACCATTTATTGAATAAGGATTCTTTTCCCCAGTGTATGTTTTTGTCTGCTTTGTCAAAGATGAGGTGGCTATATGAGGATGGTTTTATATCTGGGTTCTCAGTTCTGTTCCACTGGTCAATGGCTCTATTTTTGTGCCAGTACCAAGCTGTTTTGATTACTACAGCCTTATAATAAAGTTTGAAGTCTGATAAATTGATACCTCCCATTTTGTTTTTATTGCCTAGAATTATTTTTGCTATGCGGGGTCTTCTCTGGTTCCATATAAAGTGTAAAATTAATTTTTCTACAGCTGCGAAGAATGATGTTGGTATTTTAATAGGGATTGCATTGAATCTGTAGATCACTTTGGGTAGTATAGACATTTTAACAATGTTGATTCTGCCGATCCATGGGCATGGTATGGTTTTCCACCTGTTTACGTCCTCTGCTATTTCCTTCCTCAATGTTTCATAGTTCTCCCTGTAGAGGTTTTTTCACCTCCTTAGTTAAATATATTCCTAGATACTTTATTTTCTTTGTTGCTGTTGTGAAGAGAATTGAGTCTTTGATTTGGTTCTCTATACTGCTATTGGTGTATATGAAAGCCTCTGATTTGTGTGTATTGATTTTATATCCTGAGACTTTACTGAATTCATTTACCAATTTCAGGAGCCTCTTGGTTGAATCCATGGGGTTTTCTAGATATAATATCATGTCATCAGCAAATAGTGAGAGTTTGATCTCTTCTGTTCCTATTCGTATGCCTTTAATTCCACTCTCTTGCCTGATTGCTATGGCCAGGACTCCCAGCACTATGTTGAATAGAAGTGGAAATAGTGGGCAGCCTTTTCTGGTTCCAGTTCTAAGTGGGAATGCTTTCAATTTTTCCCCATTCAGTATGATGTTGGCTGTGGGTTTGTCATAAATGGCTTGTATTGTTTTTAGGTAAGCCCCGTCTATGCCTATTTTGTTAAGCGTTCTTATCATAAAAGAGTGTTCAATTTTGTCAAATGCTTTTTCTGCGTCTATTAAGAGAATCATATGGTTTTTGTTTTTGCTTCTGTTTATGTGGTGAATTACATTTATAGATTTGTGTATGTTGAACCATCCCTGCATCTCTGGGATGAAGCCCACTTGGTCATGATGGATTATTTTCTTAATAAGCACCTGGATTCGCTTAGCTAGAATTTTGTTGAGAATTTTTGCATCTATATTCATAAGGGATATTGGTCTGTAGTTTTCCTTTTTTTGTTGCGTCCCTTCCTGGTTTTGGTATCAGGGTTATGTTGGCTTCATAAAATGTGTTGGGGAGGAATCCATCCTTCTCGATGTTGTGGAATAATTTCTGCAGGATAGGCACCAGTTCTTTGTAGGTGTGGTAAAATTGAGGTGTGAAACCGTCTGGTCCGGGACTTTCCTCTTTTGGAATGTTTTTTATTGCTGTTTCAATTTCAGTCCTTGATATTGGTCTGTTCAGGTCCTCCTGCCTTGACCTCCCAAAGTGCTGGGATCACAGACGTGAGCCACTGCACCTGGCTGAGCATCAGTTTTGTTCTTTTTCCAGACTCATGACTGGCACAGAATGAGCATCAGTTTTAATGGCCATATGCTATTTCGTTCCATGACGTGATTTATTTAATCATATCCTTATTGTTAGACATTCAGGCCATTTTCTAATTTTTTTAGGTATTATAAATAGTATTGTGATAAGCATCTTTGGTCATAAATTTTGGTCTGTATTTTTTGATAGCTTTCTTAGAAAAAATGGGAATAGGGTAATTGGAGTAAAAGTATAAATTTTTTCAGGCTCTTGCTACACGCTGCTGAGTTATTCTCCTAATTCATTGCAGGAACTAAGTTTTATTAAATGAAAGAATGAGTACTCCTCAGAAAGACTATATCTGGTATCTATAGGAGTGGATAAGTACCTGTGACCCTCAACTTTCATATCCTTTCATATTTGACCCTCTCAGTGTCCTTTGACCTCATTTGTTCATAGTGAGGGCTTTATCCTCTTGTTAGTTTCAGACTTAATTGCTTTTTCTGTGCTCAGGTCGGATGAATCAGGTCTTTATTCCTTCTCTCCCAAAGAAGAAATAATGTGTTTCTCCTCTTTTCATTATTAATATGTTCCTTTTTCACCCTTCCATCATTCATTGGTAGTGTCTTCTGACTCTGAGAGCCCTTCTTGAAACCTCTGAGATTTGAAAAACTTGACCAATTCCATAGGTAACTTTTATTTATTTGTTTGTTTGTTTGGCTTCAGTTCTCAAAAAGAGTAAGTAGGTAACTTTTAAAATATGGAGAGAGACCAAGATCTAGTTGAAAAAAAATCCAGAATTAATTTCTGAGAAACCAAAAGGGATTGTAGTTCCTACCCTATGTGAGTGATCTTTTTTTTTTTTTTTTTTTTTTTGAGACTGTGTCTCACTCTTGCCTGGGCTAGAGTGCTGTGGTTTCAGCCTAGCTCACAGCAACCTCAAACTCCTGGGCTCAAGTGATCCTCCTGCTTCAGCCTCCTGAGTAGCTGGGACTACAGGCATGCGCCACCATGCCTGGCTACTTTTTTCTATATATATATTTTTAGTAGTCCAGATAATTTCTTTCTATTTTTAGTAGAGACGGGGTCTTGCTCTTGCTCAGGCTAGTCTTGAACTCCTGACCTTGAGCGATCAACCCGCCTCGGCCTCCCAGAGTGCTAGGATTACAGGCGTGAGCCACCGTGCCTGGCCTATGTGAGTGATCTTAACCTTTAATCTCTCTGGGCCTATGTTTATTATCTGTAAAACAAGCCCATCATAATAACTCCCATACTTATCATGCAGGCTTGATAGGATTAATCAATTCACAAAACAATAAATTCTTATTGAATAACTGCTGTGTGAAGATTGGGCAATAAATTCATTTCATTCATTCAAACATTCATCTGTTACTTATTCAGCTGGTCAACAGATAATTATTGAATACCTATTTTTTGCAAGGCTTTATGCTACGTAATAGATGGAGAGGAAGACAGCAAATAAAGATATTACAATTCAGTGTGAAATCCGCTATGATGTTGGTATGTAATAGTAGCAACAACTACCACAACTAACACAACGATTGCCTACTATGTATGTGCTAGGCACTGTTCTAAGCCCTTTACTTGAATTAATTAATTTAATCTTTAAAACAAACCTGTAAGGAAATTGTATATTTACTGTAAAGTACAAATTATAGTGGAGTACAAAGGAGAGTGTTAAAATAGTTACCATTTATTGAATGCTCATATGAGCCAGACATTCTATAGATACGTACATTTTCTTTCATCCTCGCCACAACCCTGCAAAGTTAGATAATATTTTACATATGAGGAAATAGAATCTCAGGAAGGTTAAGAAATGTGCCCAAGTTCACACAGTTTGAAAGAGGAAGAGTTGGAACTGAACTCAGTTTTAGTTTAATTCCAAAGCATTGGTTCTTAGGATTTTGTTGATACAAGGCAGAAAGGTAGGTAAAACTCTCTAGGCTAAGGAACTATGGGAAAGTCTATTGCCTGTTAAGAGGACAGGAAGTAAAATGGAAAGGTATTTAAAAATGTGAAATTGTTCCTTCAGTTTACCTGTATATCCCTTCCTCTCCAGGACAGACTAAGAAATTCTCTCTTACCAGCATGGGTATGTAAGTACTTTCTTTTTTTTTTTTTTTTTTTTTTTTTTTGAGACAGAGCCTCACTGTGTTGCCCGGGCTAGAGTGCATGGCGTCAGCCTAGCTCACAGCAACCTCAAACTCCTGGGCTCAAGCAATCCTTCTGCCTCAGCCTCCCAAGTAGCTGGGACTACAGGCGTGCGCCACCATGCCCGGCTAATTTTTTCTATATATTTTTAGTTGTCCGATTAATTTCTTTCTGTTTAGTAGAGTTGGGGTCTCGCTCTTGCTCAGGCTGGTTTCGAACTCCTGAGCTTGAACAATCCGCCCGCCTCGGCCTCCCAGAGTGCTAGGATTACAGGCGTGAGCCACCGCGCCCGGCCTGTAAGTACTTTCTAAGTTGTGCTTGTGGCTGTTGGTACTGATGACACATGGTAGTTCTGAATGCTTTAGCCAAGTGCCTAATAACTGGAAATTCATTCAGGGCAGCTGCACCATGTAACCAGATGGGATTTAAAATTAGCATATTCATATAAAAAATCTAATTTAAAAATGTCAATTTGCAACCTGATGTTGCCATGTTAGAATTTTCTAATCTTTTTTTCCAATAAAGAATAGGAAATGTTTCATTAAACTCCTGTTAAATTGTTTACACTTGTTGCACACTGCACAGATGTGCTCATCTGGCTGAAATGTTTTTCTAAAATTGTGTGCAGTGGAAAAGAGAAAAATGAGCAGTTTTAGTTCAGAGTCTAGAATGGCTATTGAATAAAGGAATGCAGTGAAATTTTTAGAGTTTATGGAATTGACTTTAACAGTTGCTTTTGTATTTGGCTATATAATTGAATCACGATGTAATAGCTTTGAGAAGCATAGACTAATGTAGAGAGCCCATTTACAATAAGCTGTGTTTAAAACTGTTTCCATTTGGCTGGGCGTGGTGGTTCACGCCTATAATCCCAGCACTCCGGGAGGCCAAGGCGGTAGACCCCCATCTCTACTAAAAATAGAAAAAAATTAGTCAGGTGTTGTGGTGCCTGTCTTTAGTCCAGCTACTTGGGAGGCTGAGGCAGGAGGATTGCTTGAGCCCAGGAGTTTGTGGTTGCTGAGAACTAGGCTGACCCCATGGCACTTTAGCCTGGGTGACAGAGCGAAACTCTGTCTCAAAAAAAAAAAAAAAAAAAAAAAATAAAACTCAGTTATTCTCCAAACCTCACTGTATACAATATAATCTTATCTTTGATTTGGGAAGAAACTTAGGAATTTGTAAATGTTTCTGGTTATTAATAATGCATAGATAATAGAGCATTTATTATACAAAATTGACAAGAAAGCTGGTAAGTTAAGAATTCCTTTTTATGAATGATAGTAATAGCAGATAGTAGTTCAGACTTGCACTTTAAAATGGGAAAATGTTCCATTTTTACATGAACAAGCAGCACTCACTCTAGGCCAGTTTTTGAGCCATTGGCAATTGAGTAACGTAAGTGTGTTCTTGCTATGTTGAGGTTTACTGGTTGGATGAGCACACCATACCCTGCATTTATCTGTATGTGGATATGTGTCCTCTATATAAAAATAACAACAAGGCATCATTGAATGTAGGGTGAGTGGTATGGACATTACTACTTTAAGTTAAGAAAGGAAATGAGCACTGTGGTCTGGAACAGTTATGACAGACTTATAAAATAGATTGGATTTGAGTTGTTAGATGAAAAGGATGGCACTTAGGTAAACCTTGATTTGGTAGTGGTGAGTCTATGGCAACAGAAGTACTAAAGCAGGAATGCAGGGTGTATTTAAGGTGCAGTGGGTTCATGCTTGGCAGAGGCTCAGAGTTCTTGAATAGGTGTATTTGGAAAGAAAGGCAAGTACTTGCCAGTTAAGGTATTTATTTAGACTTTGACAACAATGAGGAGTTGTTTAATGGTTTTATTTGGGATTTGCTATCACTCTATTTCAGAAGCAGTTGTGGGTTATCTAGAACCCTTGGGGACATGGCCTGCAGATGCACTGTACATTATGTGTGTGTGCAGGGATATTTATAAGGAGTTATGGGTGGCATGATGGGTGATGATAAGCACCCTCCTTGTAGGACTCATACACAGTAGAAAAGAGAGAAACCCTTTCAATCTGACTTGATTAATTTATCCATTCATTTATATAGTTAACAAATATGAGTATGTATCTGTGCCAGGTTCTGTGCCCTGGTGATCTAGATTGATTTAAGGTGCTTTTAATCAGACTTTTGTCTAGTATAAGTTCTTACTGCATAGATCAGGGGCATGCAACCCATCCTGAAGAGTAGGAGTGTGTGCACTTGTGGATTGTGCTTACCATCCATTTTAAGTATTGCCTAGTCCCTGCCCCATGGCCATGACTCCTTTTCCTCCCTGGTGGATACTCATTTCTTCCCTCACACTGCCAGCCAGACAATTTTTACTTTCCCCGTAGTCCGCTGCCCAGTTAGAACACTGTGGCTTTTTCTATTTCTAATACTAATTCTGTGTTAATTAATTTAATTATGGTTTTTAAAAAAAGTCCACCTGCATATGATTCTGTTTATCTAAGAGATAACAGAGGCGAGGAAGTAGTCCGGTGCAAGTCCCTGAGCATAAAGAACTCTGCTGCAACATCCCAGCTGACGCCAGATGAGCCAGAAATGCTCCTGACATATCCCCGAGTCACATCATGCCATCAACAGCCTTGTGAGGACCAAGACAAAACCAGTTAATAAGATAGCTAAGAAAAATAAAGTGTCAACTTTAAAAATTGCTATATATTTAGAATTAGCCAACAAACCAGGCAGTTGAAGAATGAAGGAAGGAAAAAAACTAATGTTTATTGACAAGCAGGCCCTGATGCGAGTACTTTGTGTGTAAGTTCTCTATAATTCCTTCATCAACCCTCAAAAATGGATAGTATTTTGCGGATGAGGAAATTGATGTTCAAAGGGGTGAGACAGAAAGTCTGAGTTTGAATCCTAGCTCCTCTACTTTTATTTTTGATTTTTAGTTGTGAGATCTTTGCAAATTATTTTAACTATGATTCTCACTTTATTTGGTGATTGAAGAAAAGAGGAAGGTGGCAGCCAATAAAACTTCACACAAAGGATTCTTTTTGAGCATTAAATGAGAAACCTCCTATGAAAAAATTCAATTCAGAAACTTAGTAGGTACTCAATTAAGTTTAGTTGAATGTAAGTCTCTTGCTACTTTGTTTAATCAGAGATTCCTTTTGAGGAAAGGATTAAAATTCCTGGAAGACTAAGAAATTTTGCAAAGAAATATGGAGAGTTAAGAAATGTGGCCTAGAGTGTAATAAATACAGCTAACAATGTATTTATTATATAGTATTTTATGTTTTTTGATAGAAACTACAGGAGAAAAAGGAACTTGTGCTGAGGAGCCTTCACTGACCTTCCTTAAATATTAGGGAATGATTATGCAGAAAGTTAGTCCCACATCTCTCTGGAACATACTCAGGCTCCTCCTTAGGCCCCTGTTCATGCTATTGGCCTTTCAGTTTGGCTTCATGTACTTTTTTTTTTAAGTTTCTGCTTTTCAGGTAATTAATAATAAATAAACCTTATAAACTATGAGGTATGAAGGGATAAGGAAGTCAAGTAGAGACAAGAGGAGGATTTAAGTTCTAGTAGCATCTATTTGGGGGATGGAGATGCAGAGGGTGATGTTTGTTTCTGCAGAGCCTTGTGCTACAGGGAAGAGTCCTTTGCTCAGAGCACACATGAAAACTTCTCAGAAATCCAAAGTGCCAGCAAGGGAAGCTGGTGGTACTTCTGTCTCACAGTATTGGAGGGTAATATTGAAATTGGGCAGCTGGAGGCTCTGGTCTGAGTAGATGTGTGTGTGTGTGTCCCCTGCCTGAGTGATAATTTGGAGCTCGTATTAGTTTGCTCTTTCTTATGGGAGCTGACTTGGGGCATGGTTCCAAAGGGAAATTACTATGGGGCCAGCTAAATTTACATATGTACATCTTTTTTTTTTTTTCACAAGAACAGTCTTGTTATTTCCACGGTCTTCTAGTCTGCTACTTTGGGTATACAGTGTGTCTGCATCTAAAGTGGCTCTCTTCAATTTAAAGCTTAGGTTGTCAGGACTGGGCTGAGTAGTTATCTTTATCAACTTCCATCTGTAGTATTTTATATGTATTTTATGGTGTGTAGTATAGTGGTTAAAGGCCTGGGCTTTGGAGTCAGACTGAGTTTGAATTCAGTTTCAGTTACTAGCCGTGTGATCTCGAGCAAGTGATTTGAATTTTCCAGGCTCAGACTTCTCATTTGTAAAAAAGAGATCGTTATAGTCCCTACCTTATAGGATTATGGTCACAGGTGGATGAGATAATGTACTTGATTGTAGTAAGCACTCAGTGAATATTAGCTATCATTATTATCATCATTTTACCCCCTGTCACATTACCATGCATGCCCAGCTTATTTCCTTATTTATTTATTAATATAAATCATACACAAAACATAAAAATATACCATCTTAACCATTTTTAAGTGTACCGATCAATAGTGTAACTATATTCACATCATTGTGTAACAGATCTCTAGAACTTTTCTTGCAAAACTGAAACTGTATACCGGTTGAACAATAACTCCCATTTTCTCCCTCTCCCTGATTCCTGGCAACCGCAGTTTTACTTTCTGTTTCTATGAGTGGCTACTTTAGATACTTCATGCAAGTAAAATCATATAATGATTCACTTTCTGTGACTGGCTTATTACACTTGGCATAATGTCTTTAAGATTCATCCATGTTGTACCATGTAACAGGATTTCCTTCTTCTTAAAGTCTAAATAATATTCCAATATATGTATATACCACAGTTTCTTAAGAGACGGGGTTTCTTTATGTTATCCAGGCTGCAGTGTAGTGGCTGTTCACAGGCATGATAATAGCACATTATAGCTTCAAATTCGAGTGATCCTCCTGCCTCAGCATCCTGAGTAGCTGGGGCTGTAGCTACAAGACACCATACCTGGCTCGTTTTTAATTTTTTGAGGAATCTCCATATTATTTCAATAGTGGCTGCAGCACTTTACATTCTCACCAGCAGTACACAAGGGTTCCGATTTCTCTGCGTCCTTACCAACACTTGTTATTTTCTCTTTTGTCTTATTTTTTTGATAGTGGCTATTCTAATGGATGTGAGGTGGTATCTCCTTGTGGCCTTGTGGTTTTTATTTGCATTTCTCTAATTATTAGTGATATTGGGCATCCTTTATGCTTAATGGCCATATATATCTGGAGAAATGTCTATTCAAGTTCTTTGCTTATTTTTGAGTTATTTTTGTTGTAGGTAGCTTATTATTTAATATGCAGTTTTCGTTAATTTGATTTTAAAATTAACAGTAAAATTGACTTGTAATACAATTCTATGAATTTTAACACATGCATAATTTGTGTAACCACCACTACAGTCAAGGTACAGAATAGTTCCATCACCCTAGAAAACTTCCTCATCACAGCTAGCTTTTTAATAGGTGCTTTTCAGTACTGTTGTTGAGAAGCTGTATTATTTTAAGATTGGCAACTCAGTTGTAAATCATTTTTAAGTGCTTATGGCTCTTGGTTTGTCGGGGAATGCTCTGTACTTTTTTTTTCCTTTTTTCCTACATAGACGAAGTTGGGAATCAGACCTAGCCCCCTTTTTCATGTAGCAGAGTACTGCTAACCAAGTAATTAAATGCAGGATATTGGATTTTATGATATACAGCTTTGGTAATCATTCTCTTAATCTGTGATTAAAAATCTGTGTTCTTATGATCTTAGTCTTTGGTTTATTAAGTCATAAATTAATTCATAGAAACTTTTATGAATAAGTGCTATAGCCAGGTCTTAATTGTGCTCACTAGTAAGAAGTGGGGGGGAGAGAGCTGAGAAACAGCCCTAGACTGAGATAGTGCAGATTAACTCCTAGCTCTGATAACTTCCTAAAAATCTGTAATTATTAATTTCTATGAGATGTGGGTCTCTTACCTGCAAAATGAGTGAGTTGATAATTCCTCTCTGATAGTTTTTTGGTTGTATTAAGTAAAATAAAGAAGGTGAGAGTATGTAGCATTCAATAAATGTTAAGTTGAATGTGAATGGGAAGAATATTGATAATGGAACCCAAAATAAGCCCCAGATTGCATTTTAAAAGTTAAAGAGCTTTATTGAGATATAATTCATGTACCATGCAATTCACCCATATGAAGTATACAGTTCAGCAGCTTTTAGTATATTCAGAGTTGTACAATCACTACCATAGTCAATTTTAGAAAATTTTTATTACCTCTTTAGAAACTTGAATCTGTTAGCAGTTACCCCCTATTTATCCCATCTTCACCATCCCTAGGCAACCATTAATCTATTTTCTACAATCGATTTGCCTGTTTGGGACATTTCATATAAATGAAATCGTATATTATGTGGCCTTTTGTGACTGGCTTTTTTCATTCAGCATATTTTCAAGGTTCATCCATGTTGTAGCATGTATCAGTACTTCATTCCTTTTTATTGCTGAATATTCCATTGTATGGATATGCCACATTTCATTCATTTATCAGTTGATGGACACTTGGGGGGTTTCTGCTTTTAGCTATTACAAGTAATGTTGCTATGAACATTTGCATACAAGTTTTGATGTAGACATAGGTTTCTTATTTCTCTTGGGTATATAGCTAGCAGTGGAATTGCTAGATCATATGGTAACTCTCTATGTTTAACATTTTGAGGAACTCCAGACTATTTTCCAAAGTGGTTGTACCATTTCATATTCCTGTCAGCAGTGTATGAAGGTTCTAATTTCTCTACATCCTTGCAACCACTTGTTGTCTTTTTTATTTTAGCCAACCTAGTAAATGTGAAAGGATATCTCATTTTGGTGTGATTTGCATTTCCCCGATGGCTAATGATGCTGAGCAACTTTTAATGAGCTTATTGCCCATCTTGTTACTATTTTTATGTATCTATTTTTTATGCTTTACTACCTACCTTAGTAACATCCTTCTTTAGTAGGATGGTACTCTTTACCAAAGGTGCTTATTAATACTGATTTTAGTTAATTATAAGAGAGTCCCAGAGGAAAAAATATAGTTTCATCTTACCATTCTTAGAAAAAAAAATCATGTTAAATTGAAAGTACCCAGGAGGGGTGGCTAGGCTGGGGGAAATAAAAAAAAAAAAAAAAGAGAAAACAAAGAAAGTGCTCAGTATGTCTAGAAAAGGGACATTTTCAAAGAATATATAGTCCATTTAGGGAAAGACCAGACTGAAGACTTAAGATATAGTTAAAGAACAACTAATGGCAGAAATTGATTACTGGTATTGATTATAGAGGACTTACAATTTGATTTTGGCAGTGGGTGGGGATAAAGCAGTGAATAAAATAAAGTCTTTGCTTTCAATTGTGTTCTAGTGGATAGAGAGAAATATCAGGCAGTGTATGGGGAAAAGGAGTGGTTGAAAGGGAAGGAACTATTTTAGATATAATCAGTTAGCCTAGGATTCTCTGATGAGATAGAAGTTGAGTAAAGATCTTAATGAAATAAAGGAGCAAGTCGTATTGATAATTCTAGGGAATAATGCTTTAGGCAGAGAGAACTGTTAAGTACTAAGTCCTTGTGGTGGTATTGTGCTTGGTTTATTAAGGAGCAAAAGGGAAGACTGTTCCTGCTCTTCACATTGAGGGATCCAAGGCTCACATATTCTTGGTCTCTGTGCTTTTGGCCACCTCAGAGTTGTTTCCAAACAACACAAATGTTGATGCTAAAATTTAATTTTATCGCAGTATTGAGCAAGGAGGAAGAGTGGTAAAGGGGTAAGATCAGATAGGTAGAAGGGAGCTAGATTACATGGTATCTTGTAGGACATGGTAATGACCTTGTATTTTACTCTGAGATGAGAAATCATTGCAGGATTTTGAACAGAGTGGAGTGACATGTTCTGAATTGGATTTAAAAGGATGATTTTGGCTTCTGGGAAGAGAGAGAGAGACGGGATAGACAGATAGCAAGGGCGGAAGCAGGGGGTTCAGATAGGAAGCTGTTACAATAGTTAAAGAGTGATAATAAAGGCTTGAGCCAGTGTGGTAGTGGTAGAAGTGGTAAGAAATGGTTAGAATCAGGATATGTCTTGAAAGTAGAGCTGATGGAATTTGCTGATAGATTGGATGGAGGTTATGAAAGTAAGAAGGTAGTCGAAGAAGATTCTGAGGTTGGCCGGACATGGTGGCTCATACCTATAATCCTAGCACTTTGGAAGGCCAAGGTGGGAGGATCACTTGAGGCTAGGGGTTCAAGACCAACCTGAGCAACATAGCAAGATCCCCAGCTCTATAAAAAATTAAATAAAAAAAGAAAAAGAAGAAGATTCTGAGATTTTTGCCTCGAGCAAGTATAAGATTAGAGTTGTCATTTATAGAGATGCAAAAGACTGAGGAGTTGGTTTGTAGGGAGGGGCATTTGGTTTTAGACATATTACATTTTAAGATGGCTATTAGACAACCAAAAGGAGATGTCAGGTGGGCATTTGGATATACAAGTCTGAAATTTAGAGATGTTCAAGTTGGAGATATAAATTTGGGAGTCACTAGCATATGTAAAACCTTGGAGTATATGTGATCACCTAGGAAATGTGTATAGCTAGAGTAGAGATCAGACTACCAAATCCTGGACAAGCTAACATTAAGAAGTTGAGAAGATCAAAGGAGTAGCCAGTGAGGTAGAGGAAGAACCAAGAGAAAGTAGAGTACCAGAGGACAGGTAATCTATATGGGGGTTAGAGGGTAATGCCAGGTGTACTAACATGGTCACCTAGAGTCCTAGAGTCTAATGGTTTAGTTCCAAATAACTGTGGGACATTGGATAGTTTACTTTACTTTTCAGGGCCTTAGAGTGATCTCTGAAGTGAAGGGCTTGATCGTCTCTAATTTTTTTTTTTGTCATCATAATAAACATTCATGTAGTACTTTATAGTTTGCACAAAGCATATTCATGGGTTTGTCTCATTTAATCATAACAAATCTATGGGACTTATATTTTTATACCCATTTTACAGATGAGGAGATTAAGGAAGTTTAGAGACTTATTCAAAGTTACGCCATCATAGTCAGTAAGAGACTTGAACACAGGTCTGCCAGATGTCAAAGCCTGTGATCTTTCTACTATATAGCAACTACCACTACACTAATGTTACAGAGCTTTGTGATTCTGAGCACACAGAATTTATTCATTCATTTATTCAATGAATATTTGATGAGCACCTGCTATACCAGTCACTGTTCTAAGTGCTAGGGATACAGTTGTGACCAAGACAAATTTCGTGTCTTTCATTCTAGCAGGGGAGACTGACAGTAAACGAATGAACACATTAATAAATAATACAATGTTAATGCCATAATAAAAAATAAAGCAAATAAGGGAACAGCATATGTTGGGAGGATGATGAAACAAAGCCTCTGAAGAGATTGCATTTGTGCAGAGACCTGAACAATCTTAAATAGAAAGCCATGGGAAGATGTGATAGAAGGGAATTCAGAGCAGAGGAAGTAGGAAGTAGAAAGATGCAGAGGTATGAATGAGCTAGGTGTGTTTTGAGGAACAGCAAGAAGGCCATTGGTAGGACAGGAGGCTGACAAATAAAATGCATAGAGCTTTGGGGTCATTGAGCCCTGGAGGGTTCAGTTCTGACTTCTATCAGTTAATTTGGTGTGGGACTCCGGGCAGAATATCTGACTTTTTTGAGCTTTAATTTCCTTATCTGCAAAATGGAGATAATAAAATAAAGGCTGTCTTAAGAATTAAATGAGAGAATATATAAAACACCTAGAATGGTGCCTTGCACATTACTTCATTCATTAAACATATGTTTACTGCATACCTACTATTATTGACAGTGTCCTGGGTATTCATTCCACTGCCATCAAGTAAGTTCAGTTCGTTTTTCTTTGTTTTTTCAATTTGTTCTAGTCAGCAGATCTTAAAATTCTTGTTTTGTGCCAGGTCTGTATCTCCCTGAGCTCATCTTTGTGTTAATCAGGAAAGAAGTGTTGGACTGAAAAGAAAATGATTTAGAAGTTGATGAGTAGGTACAAAAATAAGGGCTTGGGGTTCTGGTAATTGCAGCCTCTGATATATTCATTTATTATGGAAAGAAACTGCATGTGCATTTCTGTCATCTCTTCTCATCACTGGATACTAGCTCTACTCAGGCACTTCCCAGCCAGGCTTCCTACTGATCCAAACCTGCTTGCCTTAGGAAAATCAGATAGGAGCCAAGTCCTCCATCCTTATAAGACCATCTGTTTTCAGACCCACAGATGCTGCCCTTACAATTGCAACCCAACACAACTGGAATGATTTATTCATCTCCAGGTAACATTTGTGCACCAGTCTTCTAGCAAAGTACAGTATCAGCTTTACACTTAATGAAGCATCCAGCACAGGTGGTGAGCTGCACTGTAAAGGATGCTTCTGGCTTAGAAGTGGCTTATGGACAGGTGGAGGTAAACTGTTAGTCCTGAGAATGTAGCTAGAAGAAGCAGGTGAATATTGGCAATAAGAGCTTCTTGTCCAAGTAAAGAGTCTTGATTATGTATCCTAGATTCCTGGAGTGTTTTTCAGATCATTTAATTCAACTGATTTTTAAAGTTAAATGTTGTACCATTTAACTGTTGAATTAGGTTAACTAGGTGAGGAATTCACTGTTGAATTAGGTGAGGAAATGAAGACCTCGAGAGAGGAAGGGACTTAAGTTGCATGGGACTTTGAATTGCACAGCCAAATTAAGCATCTACTTTATGCCAGCTCAATTTTTAGGTTCTTTCCTAACTTACATAGCCTAACGTTAACTTACATAACCTGTAAGTTCCTTTCTGCTTCCTCTTATTATAGTGAGGGTCTAATGAGCATAATAGTACTTTTCTTCCATGACAAAATCCTTTGATAGTCAAATCTCCATAACAAACACAGTTGCTACAAACAACTTATGCTAACTTTTAGAAAAATCAAGAACGTTAATGAACCTGTGGTGATATGCAGCTAGAGCTAGTCTGAATCTTGGCCCCTCCTGCAAGGTGCTCTGGGGACCCTATGATTAGAGGGCGAGTCATGACTGTGATAGTACTCTTTGTCACCTCGGAGAGGCTTGGTTTCCCTTTTGGAATGTTTGGTTTTAGTAAATTGCTTCCTTTTCATTTTAGGTTTTAGGTTCTTTGACAAGCCATCTGCTTCTCAAACCCAATTTCCCTTACCAGCAAGGGCGCTTGTAGGCAGTTCAGATGGAGAACAAAAGCTTTCTCCAGTTCCTGGTGGTTTTGCTAGAGTGGGAAGGCTACAGGGAGAGATTGCATCTGCTTATTGGAATTCATTTGTGATGTGTGCCTGACTAGGCGGTATTTTACCTGGGACTCTGCTGGGCTTGCTGAGGAGGAAATAAAATTCTGGAATGGAGGTCTATCAACATGCATTTTGGCTATTTTGATCCTTGCCAGTGTCAGTTAGGGCTCTGAAGAGCTTGTTGGGATTGGTGTTGCTGCTAGTTCTTTTTTTGTTTTTTGGTTCCTGCATCTGTTGTTCAAGTGTTTTATTTGCTCTTTGTTTTTCTGTTTGGTTGCTTTTTCTGGTTGCTGATCTGTTCAATGAGTGGGTTAATATAATGCAATTCAACAGGACTATATTAAGTGAAGATTCAGTAATGAGTAAAGTAACATATGGGGAAACCTAATATGAGGTAGTGGAAGAGTGTTGAACCCACAGACATGTGGTTTCAAATCTCAGGTTTGCCTTATACTGGCTTTGTGACCTTGGGTAAATCATTTAATCTCTTTGAGCCATAGTTTCTTCATCTCTAAAAATGGGATTATAAATATTACCTTGACCAACATTATGGTGAGGACTAAATGAGTGAATATATAGAAAAGATCAAGCATTGAGTCTGTGCTCATTATATATTCATTTCCATCTTTCTTCCCATCTCCTTAAGGAAGATAGGTGGGGAAATCAGACAGTAATGTAAGTGTTTGTGTGGGTGTTAGGTATGTACGTTAGTTTAATATAGTTTGAAGAAATGGCTGGAATTTGCCACAGTCATTGGGAATTGGGAGATAAGGGTTTAGGGAAGATGCATGTCTTTGTTGAAACCAGACTGAGAGAGATACTCTCTGGTAAGGTAACATAACACAATCTTTGTGTGCTTAAAGAAGACCTGAGGAGAGAAAAAGAAGCTGGAGGTGAGGGCCTTGAGCTGTTGGTTTCCTCAGGGGGACTATTAGAGTGTCTCTGGTAGCTGCTTGTTTTTTAGGATAGAATAATCTGCTTTACAGTAAGCTGAGAACAGAACCTGGGGTTTGTAAGCGTGAGAGCTGCCTTTTGGGAGCATATAGTACAAAGCTTGGAAGATTGTAGCTATCAGTCTTCCCCCAAATCTGTCACCTCATCATCAGAGTGATCTTTCCAAGACACAAATCTGGTCTCTCAATTTGCTGTTAAAATTCTTCATTGGCTCCCTATTGCCTTCAGTTTAGAGTCCAGATTCCTTCTATGACATACAAGGGGTCCCTTGATCTGATTTCTGCCTGCCCTTTCAACCTCATTTCCCACTGCTTTTGCCTGTGCTCCACTAATACTGAATTATTTGCAGTTTCTCAACCCTTCCATGCTCATTTGGATGGTCCATGTTAGTCTTTCTTCTATGTTATGCTTCCCTTCTTTTCTATTGCTCTGTTTTGCCTGACAAACAACTTCTCTTTCTTTAAAACTCTTCTCAAGCACCATGTTTTCTGTGAAGTTCTCCCTTACTTCTGAAAGTGAAATGCCAGGGTATGAGATACCTCCCTCCTCTATGTTCATCTAGAATTTTTTACATACAGAAATCTAACTGCATGTTGTAGCATCAGAGATTAGTAGACACAGTGATGTGTTTCTTAATGTTTTTGTTTATGACCCATTAGTTTCTTTATTTCAGTGCCTTCAGTAGAACACTCACTTCATCTATGTGTAGATAATTCACAACAGCTATCTTTGGAATCAGAAAAATAAATGCAGATACAGTGCAGCATCTTTCTGGACACAGCAAATTACTTTTTATTTATTATACCTCTTCCCCCTGATGAAGTGAATAGCCATCAGTAAAACAAACCACTAGGTTTAGAAAGGGTTATTTATTATCACATTGATGGTATAGATTCATCTGTTCTGATTTTTTAATCACTGACAAACTTTGACCAAGTTAATCATAATTATTATGCTTTCTTTCAAATAACTTTTCATTTGGATCCTCAAATATCTTCTGATAGAAACAGGATCTGAATTCTGTCTTTCATATTATAGCTTTCCTAGATGTCTGGTGATCCTTGGTTGTTTATGTTTAAAAGTGGGATACTAAAAAGTTGATTGGAAGTTTTAAATACATGGCTTGGGCTTACTGATTGTGGACTTTGCTGTATGGTGATCTGCCTGGGCTATATGTGGGACAGCTATAATGTCAGTGTGTTTAGGTCTTTCCACTAGGGTTGGTCAGATTCTCTGAAAGAATCCTCTAGTTTCCTTCCTAGCAGTTATAAGTTGCCAGTGGTCTGGAAGGTAAGTGGGAGAAGAAGGCTTCAGGGAGGTCTTCAATATTCAGTGCACTTACACTCTTATTTTCAGCATAGGAACCCTGCCCCTAACTGCACCTGCCTCTGTTTTACTCTTTCCAGAGGGAAAAGAAAACCTCCAGTCTTCTGTAGTGGGGAAGGCAGGAGGCAATCTAGATCTGTTTTTTTTTTTTTGAGACAGAGTCTTACCCTGTTGCTCAGGCTAGAGTACAGTGGCATCATCATTGCTCGCTGCAACCTCAAACTCCTGGGCTCAAGCGATCCTCTGGCTTTGGCCTCCTGAGTAGCTGGGGCTACAGGTATGCACCACCATGCCCTGCTAATTTTTTCTATTTTCAGTAGAAACAGGGTCTCACTCTTGCTAAGGGCTCACGCTGGTCTTGAAACTGAGCTCAAGCGATCCTCCTGCCTTGGCCTCCCAGAATCCTAGGATTACAGGCATGAGCCACCGTGCCCAGCCTGAGACCTGGGTTTTGAATCCATTGCTTAATAAGCCGTGTGACCTTAGGACACCTATATAGAAGGATATGTGAGCAGACTTTAAGGTGGTGCACAGTGTGGCAGTGTCAGATGGGTCAGTCTGTGTGGCCGTACTCATATTCATTCACTTCCACATCCATGGGAATGTGGCTGTTTACTCCCAACAGCATAACCTAATACAGTGTGGCCTAGCAAATAGATATGATTTTTCTTGACTAAAGTCCGTTGATAAATTTAACGTTTGTTAGCAAATTAGACTGAGGCACCCGCAGATAACTAACTTACCGGAAACACTGAGGCCTTACCGATTAAATACAAATTTTTTAAAAAAAATATACTGTTTTGAGTGGATTTTCCCTAAAAAATATTATAAACTCCCCTCTTCAGAATAAATAGAACATTATTGAATCCTTTTTGATATTCAAGTTCATTATTTTAAACTTATCAGTTATTCTGCTTTTTTATATTGCGGAGATGTCTATGGGAGCCATTGCCTTCTACACTAAATACCCTGATACTGTACTTTAAAACAAAAACAAAAGCTAGAAGCCACTTTTTTGGTATGTGAATACTATGCACCTAACATTTTTGTGGTTGTTTTGAATGATTTTTCTGCTTTTTCTCCTTGGTGTTTGTGAAACACAACAGAGAATGTCCTCCTTTCTTTCTTTGTCCCTTCTCACCTACTATATGTAGTGTTCCCAAATTGCTGAGTTTATTAGATGTGTTTTCAAAGGAAGAGTGAGGCCCTAGGGATCCTACTAGTAGTAAGTGTGAAGAATTAAAGACAGTTATTTTAGCTTTGGAGAGGCCTTTTTTGTTTGCTTCCTAGTTCTCTGTGTTCCAGAAAGACAAGGTATTTGGATTGCTGAATTCCATACAAGTGAGGTATTACAATGAAACTTAGTGGTTTGTCAAGTAAATAGCTTTTATACATATTATCTCTCTTCTCTCTTTTTTAAAGATTCATAGTGATTCTGTGAGGTAAGTAGGGCAGGTAGGATTATTCCCATTTTATAGATAGGACAGTCTGAGGTTCAGAGAGATTAAATGCCTTGCTCATATCACACAGTTGAGTGGTAAAACTGGTACTAATCTCAGGTTGTCTGACTCAAACCCTACTGCTCTGTCTCTTCTCTTTTCTGGCCTTTGTCTGTGGCTTTCTATAGAGAGGGTCAGATCCATAAGGTCAGAGTGCAATGCAATGAGGAATAGTCCTCATTTGATCCTGTAGCAGCCCAGTGGGACAGGTAGTATTTTTCCTATTTCCCAGCTAAGGAAATTGAAAGGCAGAGAGGTTAAACAACTTATCCAAGTTCACCTGGAAAAGAGTGGCAGAGCCTGGGACTCATTCTCTTTTGACTTCAACTCCTACTTTCTGATTGCAGTGCATGATACATCCTCTTTAAATCATAATGAGCTGCCAAAAGAAAAAATATGCTAGCAACATGTATATTAGATAACAGTTTGAACTGTTAGTAAACAACCAAGTCCTCTTCCCTAGGAAGGTTTCAGCTGATTAGAATTCTCAGGCTGAGTACAGTGGCTACTCCAGTAATCCTAGCACTCTGGGAGGCTGAGGCGGGAGGATTGCTTGAGCTCAGGAGTTCAAGACCAGCCTGAGCAAGAGCAAGACCCCATCTCTACTGAAAATAGAAGGAAATTATTTGGACAACTAAAAATCTATATAGAAAAAATTAGCGGGGCATGGTGGCACTGTAGTCCCAGCTACCTGGGAGGCTGAGGCAGCAGGATTGCTCGAGCCCAGGAGTTTGAGGTTGCTGTGAGCTAGGCTGATGCCACAGCACTGTACTCTGGGCAACAGAGTGAGACTCTGTCTCAAAAAAAAAAAAAAAAAAAAAAGAAAAGAAAAAATTAGCTGGGCGTGGTGGTATGTGCCTGTAGTCCCAGCTACTTGGGAGGCTGAAGCAGGAGGGGTGGCTTGAGCCCAGGAGTTTGAGGTTGCTGTGAGCTAGGCTGATGCCATGGCACTCTCTCTACCCAGGGTGACATAGGGAGATTCTATCTTAAAAAAAAAAAAAAAAAAAGGATTCTCAGTCCATTTTCCCAGTTTATGTAAAGGAGGAGGATAAAGAACTGTTGTATTTGGACTTGCAACAAACTAATTCCTTTAGTGGAACTCTAAAGATACACAGTTGCATTGCCAATTTGGGACAAGGAAATACTTAAGCTCTGAAGTAGAAATATTTACTGAGTTTCTAGTACAGCCTAGTGTTCTAGACCCCAGGAGGGCTTCATTATGAATCAGGGAATGTTAGGGCTCCAAGATCCATTCATTCTTAGGCTTAAAGGCTGAGTTATTCCAGTCAATCCAGGAAAACAATTCTTTTTACATTTGCTGAGCTCCTGCTGTGTACAAGGAACAATAAGGGAAATGTCCTGCTTAGGAATCTCGTGGTCTGTTTGGGAAGAGACACACAAACAAATAATTACATTATAGTGTAAGAAGTACTATAATTGGGAGATATACAAAGAGCACTGAACAGGGAATCATTAATTCTGCCAGGATTAAGGGGTGCAGGGAGTGATTGGAGAAAACTTTACAGTGAAAGTGATGATTGGTTTGTGCCTTGAGGGATGGATCAGATCTTAGAAACGGAAAGAAAGGCATTGTAGGCAGACGGAACAGTATGTACAAAATCTCAGAAATATGAAAGAGCTTGTTTGAAGGAAGCAATGAGAAGCTTGATTCAGCTAGAACTGTAAAGGAAGGTAAACTAGGCCTCCTCAATGGTCTGGGGCTCAAGAAAGGGCTCTTCTATTATGCTGTGCCAGTGTGTGCTCACCATAGGTATTAATATATTGTTCCTCATATGCAAATGCCCTCAGAAACAGGCTGCATCTCCTCTGCAGTCTTGCCAGCCTTTCTTCAGAGCTTAGTTAGCATAATTATATTCTCCTCTAAAAAGCCTTCCCTGCCATTGTGAATAAGAGCGAGACCCCATCTCTACAAAAAGAGAAGAAATTAGCCAGATGTGATAGCACACCCCTATATTCCCAGCTACTCAGGAGGCAGAGGCAGGAGGATCGCTTGAGCCCAGGAGTTTGAGGTTGCTGTGAGATAGGCTGACGCCACGGCACTCTAGCCTGGGCAAGAGAGTAAGACTCTGTCTCAAAGGAAAAAAAAGAAAAAAAAAGTTTTTTGAGAATCCCTGGTCCACCTGATACCTGTTGCCCTTTGTTAGCCAGTGCAAGTCACCTTAAGTTAACACTGATGAATGTTCATTGTAATTTGTTTCTGTATTCTTTCCTAATGTAGAATTTGTCATTAGTGAAATTTCTGGTTATGCCCAGAGTTCAGGTTTTCTGTTTGGTTACTTTCTTTTCTTAAGCCTTGGTTACAGGTTTATTTTGAGGTTGTTTAACCTTCCATTCAGTTTAGGAACCTTTTAGTAAAGTGTGGTGAAATGAGACCCTCTAGGAATACCTTTCTGACCCTCCCAGAGCTAGTAATTCCTTTTCTCTTTCCCTTAGAGCTTGTCATCTGGTGCTAGAATTCTCTTGTTCAACTGTCTGTTCCCTCTGCGAGATAGCAGGCTTCCTTGATGAGAAGGATTTGTTATAGTTCATCTCTTGTTATTTCAACAGCCATCGTAGACACTGGATGCAGAATAGGTTTATTGTTTATTGAGAGTGAGGAGCATGACTGCTAGTCCCAGGTCCACCACTGTGTGACTTTGGGAAGGTTACTTCCAATCTTTTAAATTTCTGTTTACCTGTAAAATATGGAGGCTGGTCTTGATGACCAGTATCATAGCATTTATCCTACTTATATCAATCAGTCAGGGTCCAGTTAAAGAGACCGAAATCACCAATAATTTGAACAGGTAAAAATTTTTTAATATAGAGAATTGTTAAGTGGGTAAAAGGTGGTTAACTATAAAAGAGGTAAAAGAGAACTCTAAGATATAATAGAGGTAATAACTGCAGAAAATGACTGCCATACCTAAGACTGAGGGAAAAGTAAACAAGGAAGAAACTTAAAAACTTAGAAGAGAGCTCCACAAGGCTGAGAGTCAGACCTCTGAGGAGTGTATGGCTGCTTAGTGAAGAAGAAACTGGCTGGGCAGCGCTTGCCTCAGAATCTGGAGAGTCACTGCATTGAAATGTACCAAGACCCCCCTGCACACGGATATATTTGCTGCCTTGTAGAAAACTAAACACTGGAAAAAGTCCTTTCTTTCTCCCCAATTTTGTAGTCTCCTTCCAGCTGGAAAAGGAGAAATGTAGTCTGCGGAGTCTAGTCTGGTATCACAGGACAGAGGAATGAGGAATTGGTTTGGAACTGTAAGGCAATAAGTTAATAACTTCTGTGTTGTAGTTTTCTGTTTTGATATCTGTGTCCTTGTAACATGAGCTTGGTAGTGGCTGATTTGTCTCTGTATCTACATTGCCCCAGAAGGGGGTTTGGTACTAAAGGGTTGCTCAGTAAATACTGTTTGAATGAAGAAATCTCTTAAGGTATGGAAAGTTAAGTGTTTCTCCAGATTGGCTTAATTCTGATTATTCTTGGAAGAGATTGGGCCTGGACTAGGCATCCTCCCTAGCAGCTTTGTTATTCCATAAGTTAAAGCCTTATTGGATGTCATTTGTCTTGTGCCTGTCATGTGCATAGCTTGGGTTAAATGCTAGAGTGAGGATGAGGAGAATGTTCTACTGTTGATATTCATATAGTCTATGAAATTAAACATGTCCTCTTTCCTAAAGGGTAACAACCTGAAATGTAGGGCAGGTACTTTGCACGTAAGTATATTCTTTATAAGGGCAAGGAGACTAACATCACGTGTCATGTACAATTAGTTAATTTCATCCCCACAGCCCATTGTTTTATCCATTTTACAGATGGAGAAACTGAGGCTCACAAAGATTGAGGGACTTGACCAACATTATATAGTTAGTAAGTGGCAAAGCTAGGACATGAGTTGAGGTTTTGGCTCTTCTAAAATTTGAATAGGGCAACATTCTCTTCCTTTCTCCCAGGTTGTGAAGTCAAGCACAGAGTTTTCGCTAGCTGATGGCAGTAGAAATCTGTGGAATTCATTTCTCTTTTTGGCCATTTGAAGCTGAGTAAGCAACAACAGAGCAAAATAGCAGCACCTGCAAGCTACAATGATAGTGTTTGCTAATAATTAATTGGCCCTTTAAATAAGCCAGTTTGAGCCTGAGCTTCAGACACCTGATTTGTGAAGCAGTTGCTACCCAGCAGCAGGGTATTAGTCTTTTTTTTTTTTTAATCCCACACTAGCAACTCAGAAAAGAATTCTAATGTATTCTCTGCAAAATTAATCTTCCCTACTTTTGCTCCTACAGGTTTTTTTCCTTTTCTATGAGCTAGATAGACCACTTAATTATTATTAGGAAGCAAAATTTGTGAGGCTGGAGCTGTTGCTTCTGGGACAATACACGCAAAGCCACTAAGTAAATTACTTAGGGTTGGGAGTCAGTTATTCCTTTCTTAGATCACCATCTAGGCAGAGTTGGGGACCCTGGTCTCACTGCTTTAAGAGTCAGAGTATTGCATATGGCCTGAAAGAGATTCTGTTCTAAGAGAGGCTTTTCATTAAAATTGTTGGGTGAGGCCAATAATGGCGGAATTTGCTAATCAAATTATTCAGCCATTTATTTTGTGATTATTTCGTGATTATGGCCACAGTGATTGGCTGCCATGGGAATATGATTTCATCATGAGAGTGAGAAGCCCTTGGACCAATGTCATCTTTCCTTAGTTTCTTTTGGTACTGTCATACATGAGGGACTCTTAAGATAGTCACCTTCCCCCTTGATTTTCTTGGCTGTAAATACTGCTGCTTAACTGCTTTTCAGGAGTGATGACATTTATTCTTCAGCAGGAACTGAAAGAAAGAGTCTGTATATGTTATTTGTTTTTAACTGAATACTCAATGGAGTTGAAATCTTATTTTCATTTTGTGGTTTAACATAGAACAGCAAAGGTGGTGTAGTGGAATTAATGTAGGCTTTAATAGCAGAACCAACTGGGGCAAAAACTCATTTTGCTACTTAATAATAGTTATTTATCCCTTCTGAGCCTCAGTTTCCTCATCATTAAAATGAGAATAATAATAAATAATAATAATCGTGATCCATGATTTTGGATAGGACTGTTAATTTCTTGGGACGTTAATTTTTCTATAAAATGGAGGGAATAATTCCTCAACAGCAGGTTTGGTTTGAGAAAGAAATTGGCCTCTGTAAGTGAAAGTGGCTCATGGGATGTTTGGTATATAGGATTCGCAAATGCTAAGCACTCAGTAAGTGATTATGACCCATTGTTTTTAGGAGATCTGAAGAAAAAGATAATAGAGGGTAGATATTTCCTGTGGGATGAGTCATACTCATTGATTAATTCTGCTAGTTGGGAGCTCTTGTCATTTCCTTTAGGGACAATTTTATGTGGTCTGCTAGTATTCAATGTGTCTAGACAGAACCATGGAGTCGTTTCCCCTGTGAGTTTACTTCCAAAGCTATTATAGTCCTGTTTCTGCTGTTCCAAGTTGCTCACCATAGAAAAAGTGGAGTGCAAAGGCTGAGTTCAGAACCTCCAGTACTTTGTATTTCTGGGTCTAGTCTGTACACAAAACTAAGGAGTATTTGTCATAGGCCCTTAAGGAGGTATGATCATGCTGTTATTTTGCTATTTCTTTGATACAAACCAAAAAAGAGGGCTGGCCAGTAAAAAATGTTTGTGGATAAGTAAACTGGATGTCTGTGCAAAGCTGACCTATGATCTTAGTCTCTCCAGGCCAGAGAGTCTGGCAAGTTTGACTTCCAACTGTTTCAGTTCAAGGGTTTTATTTCTTTTTTTCCTCACAGTTACGGAATCCTTAGAGATCTTTAAAAGCTGAAGTACAGAGATTAGAGGACTTGCTTAAAGTCATATGGTGAAGCTAGAACCTAGATTTCTTCCTTTTAATTCTCTTCTTGTAGTTCTTTGGGAAAATTAGTTGTTTATTTCATAGGATGTTTAGCCAACAATAAGCAGTTTATATTTGAGAATTACTTACTGGTTTTCTTTCTCATAAATGCTACATGATTTTATTGTGCTGTAAAGTTCACAAAGTCCTTTCTTTTTTTTTTTGAGACAGAGTCTCACTGTGTTGCCCTGGCTAGAGTGAGTGCCGTGGTGTCAGCCTAGCTCACAGCAACCTCACACTCCTGGGCTCAAGCAATCCTACTGCCTCAGCCTCCCGAGTAGCTGGGACTACAGGCATGCGCCACCATGCCCGGCTAATTTTTTTCTGTATATTTTTAGTTGTCTGATTAATTTCTTTCTATTTTTAGTAGAGGCGGGGGGGGGTCTCGCTCTTGCTCAGGCTGGTTTCGAACTCCTGAGCTCAAACAATCCGCCCACCTTGGCCTCCCAGAGTGCTAGGATTACAGGCGTGAGCCACCGCGCCCGGCCCACAAAGTCCTTTCATGGCCAGTGTTGTATTTTTAAATCTTCACGGTACTTCTATGAGATAAGCAAGTTAGATGCTCTTAATAATTTTTGTTTTTGTTTTTCAATGATAAGGAAATTTTTTTTTTTTTTTTTTTTTTTTTTTTTTTTTTTTTTTT
>RJWJ010022643.1:0-26649 GCA_004363605.1 Indri indri | reverse complement strand
TGGTTGTTGCTGTGATTGCCTTTGGGGTCTTCTTCATAAATTCTTTGCCTAGGCCAATGTCTAGAAGAGTGTTTCCAACATCTTCCTCTAGAATTCTAATAGTTTCACTCCTTAGGTTTAAATCTGTTACCCAGCATGAGTTGATTTTTGTGAGAGGTGAAAGGTGTGGATCTTGGTTCAGTCTTCTACATGTGGCTATCCAGCTTTCCCAGCACCATTTATTGAACAAGGATTCTTTTCCCCAGTGTATGTTTTTGTCTGCTTTGTCAAAGATTAGGTGGCTATATGAGGATGGTTTTATATCTGAGTTCTCAGTTCTGTTCCACTGGTCAGTGGCTCTGTTTTTGTGCCAGTACCAAACTGTTTTGATTACTACAGCCTTATAATAAAGTTTGAAGTCTGGTAAGTTGATACCTCCCATTTTGTTTTTATTGCATAGAATTGTTTTTGCTATGTGGGGTCTTCTCTGTTTCCATTCGAAGCGTAGAATTAGTTTTTCTACATGTGTGAAGAATGATGTTGGTATTTTAATAGGGATTGCATTGAATCTGTAGATCACTTTGGGTAGTACAGACATCTTAACAATGTTGATTCTGCCGACCCACGAACATGGTATGGTTTTCCACCTGTTTACGTCCTCTGCTATTTCCTTCCTCAATGTTTCATAGTTCTCCCTGTAGAGGTCTTTTACCTCCTTAGTTAAATATATTCCTAGATACTTTATTTTCTTTGTTGCTATTGTAAAGGGAATTGAGTCTTTGATTTGGTTCTCAGCATGACTGCTGTTGGCATACATGAAAGCCTCTGATTTGTGTGTATTGATTTTATATCCTGAGACTTTACTGAATTCATTTACCAATTCCAGGAGCTTCTTGGTTGAATCCATGGGGTTTTCTAGATATAATATCATGTCATCAGTCCATCAACTATCTTAAGTCTTAACAAGATCTCAGTCATCTTGGTTGCTACCACATCTTCACGAAATAGTCAAAGAATGATGATACCACATAGTATTAACACATAAAAAAAAAACCTCACTTATTATGTAAGAGGATGAATGTCCTTTCTCCATAAAATGCTAGATTTTGAGAGCCCATGCTGAGCTTCTAGGGTTTGAAAGAATATAAAATGCACTGATGCAAATTAAACATATTTTAAAAAAATGTTCATAGGAAGCTTTTTACTCCTACTTATCAAGGAAAAAGACATAATGTTGTAAATCCTTGTCATAAAACTTTGGCTAGTTAGAAATATATTAACTGTATAATGATTTCCTACCCTAAAATATATGCATAATGGACTGCCTAGTTCTATCTTATGTGTTTAGTTTTTTCAGTTGAATTGGAGAAAAAAGCTAATTTTATCCTAGTAAATCTTAAAAACATGCATTATTCCATGCATTGTCAGAAAATTATAAAATTAAGTCAGTTGTTTTATCTTTTTTTCCTCTCAAGATTTAAAGTTACTTTTGGTATATTGACAAGAAGCCTTTTTATTTTTTTGAAACATCTGAAATACTAAACAGGGATTACTACTAATTATAATACTTTCTTAGGTCTCTTTGCCTACTATATTTGTTATCATAAGCTGAATACAATCTTGCTCACCTGTATTTCTTTTGACATTTTGTCATCTACAGCACATATCAAAATGCAAATGTTCCTGGAAAAGTTGCACAGGAAATATTACTACTTTGACCTTTTCATTATTTTCCATTTTGACTGGTTGTCTGTTCCAATCACAGGGTCCTGGGGTGGTAAACGGGAAAGGTGGGCATGGCAAGCAAATCAAATTACAGAATACTAAAAAGGTCAGAGTAGGATGATTTTAACTTCACAAAACACAAAAGACAGGAAAAAATATTTATAATGTTTGAAAAATGGGTAAATATGATCTTATGTGTGTTTTCAACAAGGAACTTGGAAAAAACCAATGATGAGCTTCCTTTTGTTTACCCCAATATTTAAATTGCTTTGTACTACATATGAAAAGTCACTAGGTATATGGTTACTGTAAATTTTAAATAATTCTACTTCCCTTATATTTAATAATACCTCAAATCCCTCAAAGGGGAAATCTTTAGTGTATTCATACAGATAGTATATAACAATATAACAACTGTACAATAGTGTGAATTTCTCTCTCCTTCCTATCCAGAAGACAGCTTAAAATATTGACTAGTAAGCCCAGATGAAGGATGAACTTTATTTGGTTTATTTGGCCTTGCTGAAACTTTCTACAGCTGAGTTTATTTTCCCCTTTGCTACATGAAACTCCGAAGACTGATTTTTTCATTGCACTGTTACTTTCATAGATGAAAATCTCAAATGTTAAATATACTTAAACAAAAATCAGTTGTACACATCCACCAGGTAAAGGTCTTTAAAAGCACAAATAGAGATTTGGGAAGAATGTTTGCCATAAAGTGATTTTTAAAGCATTATACAGGGTTGAACTGACATCTACATCTGTGTAGTAGTCATCTGGAGATGAAAACTCTGGTTGTCTTTTAAAACTATGGAAAAATGTGGTAGAATTTGGTGACTTACTAATTAATGAAAACACTTCTTAAATTTTCACAATCAAATGAAAGATTCAGTTACTGAATATTGACCTTAGCTGTCAGCTCAGATCATTATTTTCTCTCTGGGATACATGTTGATGGGAAGCTGACATCCCAAGTGTTGTTGGTGTCCATGCCAATGTTGGGGGTATACTAGGCTCAGAAAAATGCATGTTACTTGTGCTCATAACTCCTTAGCCAGAATTCATCAATATAACTCGCCTGCATGAAAGGGACCAGGAAGTGAAATCCCACCATGTGGATAGAGGCAATAGCAATAAATACTCCCTTAGTGTGTTAATGACTACTTCAAAGGGCAATGAGAACTTGGGAAAATACATTCCATATTTAAATGTATGTGCACATTTTTTATTGCAAGCATTAGAGTAACAAGTTTTTTGAAATTTACTTTTATTTTCTTTTGGATTTTAGCAAGAACATAGGGCTGAAGTACTTGTCATCTCCCCAGGTGTGGTCTTTGGGATTCACTTCTAAATGGGGAATACCTGACTGGGGCGCTGACTGCCCCCGAGTGGCAACTTAAATAAGTGTTCACACATAATATCCTGTCATCTAGGTGAAAAGCATGGAGTACATCAAAAATATAACAATAGTTATTTGTACATGTGGCCTGTATTATTTGGGAATTAAATAATAAATAACATGGGTTATATAAACAGAACTCAAGATAGTTTTATCAAAAATCTTATTTATTAAAAAGATATAGTGTGGTTTGTGGGAAAACAAGGATGGTAATGAGACTGGGGCTTAGGAAAAACTACAGCTAAGAGGACAAATATCAGAATTACTTCTCAGTCTTGCATGTGGCTCTTTTTGCATATCTTCTTCTTTTCCTCCTCCTTATTCTGTTCTCTCTAGTTGCACACAGCCTTCTTTTGCTTTATTGATCAACATGATTGGATACTTTAATAAAAACTATTTAAGCATATGGAGACTCGGTGTCAAATTCAATTTTGGGGGGCAATGTCCTAAATTAGATCCCTTAGTCTATGTCAGACCACGATGTCAGAAAACAGTGGAAGTTGGTGGTCATATCCAGGTTGAGTTCACCCAGGTTTAGACCAATGATGGCCAGGTGAAAGAAGGTCATGAGGCAATGTGCGTACATTCCATGCAGTGAGTTTATCAAAGATTTTGGTATGGATTGGTGTAGTGTCTACTCTTTTGCTCTACTGTGCACATTTTTGACTACCTGAATTTATGTGCAAAGAAGTTATTGATGATTACATTGCCAATATCCGTGAGTGTACAACACATATTAACTAGTAAAAATATATTTCTTGAGTAAGTAAAAAACTTAAATATTTCTGACAATACATAATCATTAAATATGCAAATGTCGGGAACTTAGAAAATCTATTTTTTTCCACCTGATTCAATTTATTCAGTGTTTGCTTTCATATGAATAAACATAATCCCTTCGGTAGTAAGATATGATTGGTTGCTTACCTGATATTTAGTTACTTCTTTTTTGTAAAAGAATCCCAAGTTTATTCAGTTGGGCACTCATCCCTTGCAGAACCTTTGTGATTTAGAGGAAGCTAACTTCATCCTCCTGTCCAGCGGTGTGTCCTGACAGGTCTAAGAAATTGTGCTTGCATATAATTAATATAGAAACAGGCTAAGTAGAAACTAGAATAAAATATTCCCAAGATAAACGATAGTAGTAAAACGTAGGCACGCATCCTATATTGACCTGATGCAAACGGATAAATAACTTTCATATCATGGCTATTAGAGAAGCCTCCTTTCTTTCTCACTAGATATGAAAAAGAGAGGCAATTGCCCAGGGTTCTGCTCATAGCCACCTTGAAAACATGAAGAGAGTAAGACTGAGTCAAGGCTGGTATGATAAATAAGGTGAAATAGAGAATCTGAGAAACAGAGCTGGAACTGAGATTTACCATAGCTGGTACGTGCCCTTCTTTTGAATATCCTGCTACAATCAGCAGTCCCCAGCCTTTTTGGCACCAGGGACTGGTTTCACGGAAGACAGTTGTTCCACGGATGTTGAGTGGGGGGAGGGTGGTTTCCAGATGATTCAAGCACATTACATTTATTGTGCACTTTATTTCTATTATTATTACATCGTAATATATAATAAAGTAATTACATAATGCACGATAATGCAGAATCAGTGGGAGCCGTGAGCTTGTTTTCCTGCAACTAGATGGTCCCACCTGGGGGTGATGGGAGACAGTGACACTCAAAGTGTGTTGCTTATGTCCAATCTACCCTGTCATCTTGTTTTGGTTGCTGTCACTGTAGAAACCCTTCCTTCACAAAGATAGGATGTTGGAAATGGAAGCAGGCTTTTCAGTGCTTTTGTGGAAATCTCAGGCTATTCTGCCTTGACTTTAATCCAGAACATATGGAGATTTGAACTTGCCTCAGACGTACTTTTAAGGCCACTGTCATTTGCGATCTCAAGCGGTTGATCCTCTTCTAGCAAGGACAAAGTTGATTCACCTGGCTTATTCATAAATGGGTCGCAAATCCATTCCTTTCCCCCCGACTTTGGGGTCTTTTTTGGTTAGAGAGTAATGCTCAAACTCTTTTGAATGCTGAGATAGGTGATCATGCACCAGCTGGGAGAAAGAAGGCCCTGGCTCAGTCTCTTTCAAAATCTCTGCTAATGTTTGAAACATGGCAAAAACCCCAGTGTTCACTCATCACCCACATAATTCCAGTTTGGTTTTGAATGCAGCCACTTTATTTGCCAACTTGAACACAGTTCTCCCCTGAAGTGACAGATTGAGTTTGTTGAGCAGGTTGAATATGTCACACGAGTAAGAAAGTTTTGTGACCCGTTCTGTGTCAGTGAAATGTGCTGCCAATGGTGACAGTTTTTCTAAAAGAAATCTCTGAAGTGGCTCCCATAACTCAAAAACTCTGGCCAGTGATCTACCTTTAGAAAGCCATCTCACTTCTGTGTATAAGAGAAGACATGTTTGCTCTGTGTCCATCTCCTCACAGAGCTGTGAGAACAAACGTGAGTTAAGGGCATGTACTTTAACATAGTTGATAATTTTATCACATCCTACAAAATGGTGTTTAGTTCAGGTGATTTTTTTTTGGCTACCCAGCATTTCTCTGTGGATGACACAGTGTGTAGACTCACATTTGGAAGCAACCTTCTTGACCAATGAAACCAAAAAGCCGTCCAGTCATGGCAGCTGCTCCGTCCATGCATATACCAATTCAGAATGACCAATTCAGCTTTCCTGATATGTAATCATTCAAAGACTTGAATAGTTGTGCAGCTGTGGTGTTGGTTGGCAACAAAAGTGCACATAACATATCCTCATGCATATCCTCCTGAAAAATATATCACACGAAAACAAGCATTGTTGCCTTGTTGTCAACATCGGTAGACTCGCTGACCTGGATTGCTTACCACAGTGACTCGTTAATCCTCTCTAACAATTGTGCCTCAATATCCTCTAATATTTCATCAATTCATCTAGTTATGGCTAGATGAAAAAGGAACAGCTGGCTGAAAAAGGAACGTGTGCCACCTTTGGAACTTCAGCCTCTCCTAAAAGTTCCCAGCAAATGTCCTTAGCAGCAGGCAGGATCAACTCTTCACCAATAGCAAAGGGCTTCTTAGCTTTAGCAATGCAGTTAGCCATTAAGAATGATGCTCTCAGTGCAGACACATTTGATGAAGTGGGGCCTTCAAGAATTGCTTCTGTTCTTTGGGTTCATTTTTTTTTTTTTTTCCTTTTGAAAAACTCCAAAGGCTTGTCTTTTAATGCAGGGTGTTTGGTCTCCTTGCGGTGAAGCAGTTTTGAAGGTTTCATGGCTTCGTTGGATAGCTGGTCACCACATATTATACAAAATGGGCTTGGAGAATGTGAATCACCCATTGCAATGAACCCATAATTAAAGTATGACTCTTGGTGTGTTCTTTTAAATGCTGCTTTCATTTTGTTGGCAATCTTAAAGTCTTCTGCTGTCTCATTTTTGAGTCTTTCCCCCTTTTCAAAGAAGCTCTCCAGTGACATTTGTTTTTTACTCATTTTTGCTAAGGTTAGCCTGTGGGCATACCAAAACTCTGACTGAGACAAGTGCACAGTGAGGGGAAGAGGCTTGGATGGAAGTGGTAAACAAAGTAATGGGCAGGCCATGCATGGACTAAAATAAGTGTCAGATTCTGACTTAAAGCCTGCCACCAGATGCAGCTATATAATTAAAGTACATCAACTCACTTGCTACTATAAAACCTACCACCAGATGCAGCTTAATTGTCACTTGCCACTCACTGATAGGGTTTTGATATAAGCCTGTAAACAATTGATGTATTATGGCCTCTGCGCAGTCAAATTTCTCTAATGATAATCTGTACTTGCAGCCACTGCCCAGCACTAGTGTCACTGCCTCGGCTCAACCTCACATCATCGGGCATTAGATTCCCACTAGGAGCACGCAACCTAGATCCCTCTCATGAGCACTTTACAGTAGGGTTCAGGCGCCTACGAGAATCTAATGCCACCACTGATCTGACAGGAGGCAGAGTTCAGGCTGTGATGCAAGGGATAGGGAGCAGCTGCAAATACAGATGAAGTTTTGTTCATAGCCTGCCACTTACCTCCTGCTGTGTTGCCTGGTTCCTAACAGGCCAAAATCCGTGGTCCAGGGATTGGGGACCACAGTGCTATATAAGATAATGTTTCCATTTTTCTCCAAGCCTATTTAAAAAAGGCTATTTGTTACTCATAGCTGAAGGGAAACAAATGAATACATCATCCCTGAATGTATCATTGCCTTTGAGTCATTTTAAAAATAAAATGTACCCCTAATACATTTTAAGATCCCTAAGACACCTCAGTGTCTTACAATACATATAGTAGACTCCAATGCAAACTTACTCTGTTTAGCTTAATTCACAGATGAATTATTTGAGTAACATCAGCTTTCACAATGCACTATTCATTAATAGTGAAAAAGAAAAGAAAAGGAAAAACAGAATGCATATTTACCCACTGTTTTCAACCATGAAACTCTGACTATCCAAATTGTAAATGATCCTTGTCTCCCAATATAATCAATCTGGATTCATTTAATTAGTTGTTGACTCGGGTTACTATATGTATTTCAAAGTAATTGAACAGGGTTTTACAAGCCTTATAATTCAGACTTTTATTATGTCAGACATCTGTTCTCCCTAATTATTTCATCTTAATTGTTAAAAAAGTCCACTCTTCACTATAAAAGTATGCATCTTTTAGACATTTTTACTATTTTAGGCATGGCCATCAAAAGTGCATTTTATGGCATGTTTCTAAAAGTCTCTACAGCAAAATGGATTATTTGGTGACGTTTTATTTAATAAAGTGTGAAATAGTTAATAATACAAGATGAAAAGTACTGATTTAATATCACCTGAGATAGGCTATAGAATTGTCATTAAAATGAACTTTGGTAGTACACAGCCTTCCCTTTATTGACAGGCTAGAACTGGGAACCAAAAGTTGTTTAGCACAGTCTGTTTTCCAAATCATCTTAAAATGCACAGCAATGAAATTCTCTACCTTAAAACATGCCTTTGCACCCTAAAATTGGAAGCAAAAGTTAATGAGTGAATATTTAAAAATTGTAATGAAGAAACATCATAGGCAGTTCTAAAGGCTGTACAGCATTGACAGGGCTGAACGGGCAGCTTTAAAAAGAGTATAAAGTGGCCGAGCGCAGTGGCTCATGCCTGTAATCCTAGCACTCTGGGAGGTCTAGGTGGGAGGATATCTTGTGGTCAGGGGTTTGAGACCAGCCTGAGCAAGAGTGAGACCTCGTCTCCGCTAAAAATAGAAAGAAGTCAGCTGAGCAACAAAAAATAGAAAAAATTAGCCAGGCGTGGTGCTGTGTGCCTATAGTCCTACCCACTTGGGAGGCTGGGGCAGGAGGATTGCTGGAGCCCAGGAGTTTGACTTTGCTGTGAACTAGGCTAATGCCACTGCACTCTAGCCTGGGCAACAGAGAGAGAGACTCTGTCTTAAAAAAAAAAAAAAAAAAAAAAAAAAACAGTGCAGACAGTAGAACTAAGTAAGGTGGGGGCAGGCAGAAAGTACTTGCCCAGAGTGGAAGACAGCCATGATCTTGAGCTTTGTGTTGCATGTGGCAGACCTTGAATATCTAAATGCTTTGCCTCCCCTAAGTTTAAAATTTTTATAATTAAAAGGGACTAATAACTGTATTCTAAAATATTGACTTCATTAAGATATAAAGTAAAGAATAGCTGTAATATTTCTTTCAATCAATATTTCTGTCCAAATCTTATACATAACCAGAGAATCATTTTAAAGTTTTTAAACAGGGTATCTAAGTATGGAAACCATTACCTAAATTTAGGCCTTCTAAAGCAACTAGATATATGAATATCCAATGTGAAGTTTATTTTTATGTTTTAAATTGACTAAAATAAAATCATATCATTCTGTTTAGAGTTTTACACAACCACTTCAATTCATTCCCCTCTTAGCTATTTAAGATAAGATCCAGATCCTTGCGTTGCATTTTTAAATGGCATGTTTTTCTAAAATATCATTTAATGGATTATTATTTTACATTGTTTTGTACTAAGGGGAATTTTCTAGACAAAATACTCATATTTTCTTAATAAAAATGACTGAACACTTTGTAATTATTGTACAATACATTCTTAATACTCAACCAAGCAGGAGAAAAAATAAAATGGGAACTAAGGAAATAGCACTGGTTCCATCTCTCGTTTGGTACAATGGACTTTTAATTTTACCTTTACAAATAAATTGACCCCAAGTTTTCTTAGACAAGATTGTCCCCCCCCCCCACGTTATTTTGTGTTCTACTCAAATACCCATCAAAATCCAATTGTATTATGTTGGCAGAAAAGTTATGCTGAGCTGCTTTTTTAGAACAAGAAAGAGTTGTGTTCAAAAGAGAAAACAATATAACAGAGTATACATATGCTTGCCAAATGTAGATAAGTAATAATGTTTGATGTAAAATTTGATGCATTGTCAGTTTTATCATAATAGAAGCACTTCTGATATCCTCATATGACTTACTTTAACAACATGTTGAACTTTTCCCTTAGGTTCAAGTATTTAGCAACCTGGTTCTATTACCAAGGGAAAAATCTTATGAAAAACGAATAAGCCTAGGACAAGCATAATTAATTTTACCCAACTAAGTAAAGTCTTACTTTGATTCTGATTCACATATAGCTACCTGCTAAACTCCTCATTTCTTGAAACTGTTCCATATTCAAAATCGAGAACCTTAAGTTTGCCTTTTTGGACAAGAATCTACCTTTCCAGACTCTCTACTGCTTTACTTTACTGTATTTGCTCTTTATCATTGTATTTAATACTTTCAATTTTGCCCAATCTCCTCTTTTACCCTTTTAAAGATCTTCAATTATTTTATTTATACTGTTCCTATTTCTACCATCTTCCATTTGTAATGCATTTGGCACTCTACTGTTAATCTTTCTAGCGAAAAACGTATCTCAATTTCTGTGAAAAACCCATCTCTCTCTCCCCATTTCCAGTGGAATGAAGTCCAATTTTTTAAAGTACTGTTTGACACAATTAATATAGTGACTAGTACTCTTTAGGATGTATGAAATAAAGGTGCTAATTCCATCTGATCCTTTGTATTGAATGCAGCCATTTTCATGGGATCTTTCACTCAATGTATTCCTCATGGACGTGGAAGTAAATATATGCTATTATTTTTATATTAATATTATGCCATACTTTATGGATATTTTACAACCTATTTTTTGTTATGGTATACCCTTAACTAGTCTAAAATGCTAGTTTTGTTTTCTTTTGATTGTCTTTTTTCAGTTAGATTGTGGGGAATGCACGTACACTGTTAATAGGCTGCTAAAGTTTATGCTTAGTGTGGTGATAATCATGCCAAGAGAAAGACCTGCACACAGATATGTGTGCTTTTAACTGATGTTTTTCGAATAGTTAGCATAGTTCTTGGCATATAATAAACAATAAATATTTACTGATTGAATGGAAGAAAGAATGAATGCCTGAATGAATAAAAACTTATATAAGTGTCTGCATGTTTTCAAGGAGTGACTTAGTAATTTTATTTTGCTACAGTTTTATCTGGCACTACATTTTTGGATATTTTAGTGTATCATAATTGTTGCAACTTTGAATAAATGTCACATTGAACCTGATTCCAATGACATTTCACCTCACAAAAAAGAGTAAAAAGGAGTTCATTATAAATATAATGTCCGCAGTTTAAAATTCATTTCACGAATCTTAAAATTATGTCACAATGACATTTAGCACATGGACATAGTTGGAATTATGAAGGGCTTTATTTTTAAATTTAAAAATATTTTTATGACTGTGTTCTGTATCTTAATATCTGAATTTCTTCTTCACTAGAATATATATAACTATTTCCAAAATATTGTATGCATTACTTGATCTATATTGAACAGGCAAGTTGGCTTCCCACTTAAATGATCTTTTTTTTTTTTTTTTAAAGAGTGTATGTCATGCTCATAGTGCACTCTGAGGTATTCTTTATGATGAGATAATCATGTATGTTGTTACCGGAACTTTCTCTGCTGGCCATAGCTGACTACATAGGGATAGCTGTGTGACTAAAAGTTAGTATATAAGCTGCCATCAATCCATTGATTGGTATGACAGCTCCATCCGAGATAAATCCCTGTGTTAGTGACCAGGCAACTAATCTCATGACTGCTTTGTCAGAATAGACTATATTATTTTATGATAGCAAGTAACCCCCAAATATCAGTGGAATAAAATAACAATAAAGAATTTCTTACTCATGGTACATATCAATTTTTGTCCACTGTAGATTTGCTCCATGAGTCTTTGGTTCAAGAGATAGATCAATAGAGTAGCCTCTATTTGAACATTGTCAATCTTTAGTCAGAGGGAAAAAGACATAGTGAACAATATCCTGATTTAAAGCAGCATCTGCTTGGATGTGACACCCAACACTTCTAATCACATCACATTGGCCAAGCAAAATGACGTGGCATATGCAATTTTTCCACGGCGAAGCCCATAGAAGGGATATGGCAAGTCGTGATTGTGAATATTTAGAATGATAATACAATCAACCACATTGTCCCTCTTGGGAGTCTGAAGGAGAGTGAGAGAAGCCTCACAAGCAGAAATCGAAAGCGGCTGATGAAAGCAGAGCAGGAAAGCAGGAAGCGGGGCATGCCTGAGGCAGTAAGGTAGCCTCCCTCTGGAGCCAGAGAAGGCCTGCTCTCTTGTAATATTAAATAAATACACAGGGAAAACTGGCCAGGCTTTCATTGAAGCTCTGCTCTTCAAACTATGCCCTATATTTTGTTATTTCATCCTTCATTAAAATGAATCCCCCTTAATGTACATTCAGGGGCCATTTCTTTCAACACAAAATATCCGATCTAATAAGAAAATATTAATTTTTGTTGTTTTATTTTTGCTCCTTTTAAAAAATAACTCACAAATAATGAGAAGGAACTCAGATTAATTTGATAATTTATATGAGTATATTTTTAATTTATTAGGATGCATGTGTAATTTATAAAATTTAATTAACTAAAGGAAAATCCATGCTAAGTTAAGCAGTTCGATGACGGAAAACACAGAAAAGATATAACTACTGAAGGATTAAATTTGATCAAAGTAATCTGGGATGCTAGAACATGAAACCTATTTATCCACCAGTTTCCAAATGTGAATTTTATAGGTATCAGGTTAAAACTAAACCAAAAGTAAAAGATTTGTGTGCCTATGTGTGTGGGGGTAGGGAAGGGACTGGTTTAAATGACAAGTGGAATCGTCTTCTACAGCTTTATGTATTTTACAAATTGTAATAGCCAAAATAAACTCATAAAACAAAAATATTTTTATTCCTATTGTTCTTTTCCTACTTTCCTTTTCTATAGCACATTGCCTTAAGAACAAATTCTCAAATTCTATCTTTATTTTCTACTTTTCTTGTCAGTCCCAACTTAACAATATTTATTGGTGAATTTTCATTACTCATACCTTTATAGAAGAATGTATATATAAAAATAGAATCATTGTTATAATAATAGCCAGAAGTTTACCTGAAATAAATACTGACGTGGAGGTTTGTGTTTACTTAAATAGTTTAGTAAATTTCTGACATGACCCTATATATATTTAGATGCACAGGATTATAAAATTATCAAAAATAAAATCAGGACATACAATTCAATTGAAATAATCTAAATTTACCCCAAGGCAGAATAGAAGCTCCCTACCCCCAAAAAAGTAATGTTAATAAAATGGCAAGCATTTACTAGTTTGTAGCTTTACAATTGTTTCATTTAGGAAACATAGCCCCATATTTGATTTTGTTCTTTTTATGCCCTCACGCATTATTCACTCAACAAATATTTCTATAGGTTTGACACTATGCTAGGCACATTGGGCACTAAAACAAATAAGAGCACATCCGCATTGAGGGTGTGGTGTGCCTAGTTCACTAGAGAAATGTTCTCAACACCATATCCTGTCACAGAAAGTTATACCAAATACTATAGTGCACTGTATCTTACCAGCTGCTGCCATTATTCGTGTGTCTTTGGCCTAACTCACTTACTAAAACAAAGAGCATATTAATAGCAGAAATATAAAAGATGTAAATAATTTGCTCTTGCAGAACTTCTTTGAAATTACTCAGAAAATATTGCTCACTCTTGGTCCCATGAATTCAGTAAGTTGAAAATGTTCACTGTAAACAGAGAGGACGGGGACACTTGGAAAGTTTGATGAGAACTGGAAAGAGGGAAATATAAAAGAGAGGGGCAGGAAGAAAACAAGAGAAAGGCATATTTTCTGCCACTTTCTTTGTATCATACAATACAAGAAGGCAGGAAAGATGAAGGGTGGAAGGAACAAAAAGAAAAAAAACTTGTAAAAGTGACAATGAGCGGAGCACGTGTGAGGGAAACAAGTCACTGTGCTGGGAGACTCAGTGGGACGAGCCCAAGGGCCATATTGACAGTCAATCAAATCCTGGCAGGGGAGTTTTGTGAACTTTGAGAACAGGAAAATTTATCCTAGAGAAAGAGTGGAAAAGAAGCCAACACTATGGAGAAAGTGAGCTAATTCCAAAGCAGGAAAAGTCTGACTTTTTTTTCCATTTTACTTAGAAATGAAATGATGACATTAAAACAAGAATATACTGATTTAAATATATTCTGAAGAAGTAATAATTCAAAAATAAAAGAAGTGTGGAGTGATATAGTTGCAAAGAAAACTAGGAGTTAAAATATTTTAATTTGAGGATGATACCTGTGCTGTCATCAGTATTATGGACACAGTTGAGAAATCATTTACATGGAAGACAGCTAATTAACATTAATTAAAAGTTACAAAAGTTGCATGCATAACTGTGGCTCCTAAAATGAGGACACTGAATATTTAGGAAAGTTAAAAATCAATGTAATATGCATACATAATATTAAAAGGAGAGAATGCTGTGATAGGTGGTTTGAGAGGAGGGGAAAATCCTCATAACGAGACAGACACAGGTTAGAAACTCCACCCTCTCTCTTACTCACTGTTTGCTACAGGAAAAACTATTTAATTTCAGTAAGGATCCTCACATTCCTACTTTTTTTTTTAGTGGGGATAATGATGTCACTTTAATGATATATGGAAAGTGCCTAGAGTACTAATTTTCACTAACTTGCTTTTCCATTGGAGCTACTCTGGTTGGCCTCCCAGACAAAGTATTCATATACACCCATATACAGCAACTCTATCATAGTTATTTTTATCTTCTGAACAGCCATGAGAACATAGAGTAAAAGAGAAGGAAAGAAACTAACATCTGCTAGAATAAAAACTAGTCAATATCTTGAACTCTAGAAGGCTTGCAAAATATACCTTCCTATAAGAAAAAAGGGAAAGCATAAGAGAATGAATAAAGCAGCCAATAATTAAATTGTCTTAGCGTAAAATACCAGGGGAGAGGAGAAAATTACAAAGCATGAAAATCTACCATATTTTAAAGCATAATAATGCATACCTCAATAATTTTGAGATTTATATTACAAAATGGACTCATTATTTCAAATAATAAAATATAATATGCATGAGTATTTAAAATAAACAAACAAATAAAAGGGAAATAACTTTTATGAGAAACTTTATATATTTGCATATATTTATACAGACATGTACACATACTAAACAGCATTTTTAAAGTAATTTTAACAGTCATTAAAAAATGTAATAAAGCCAAATGTGAACACAAAGTGAAAAATAAAACTAGGTATTTCAAACAATCTTTCAGAATGCAAAATTCAAAACTACCTTTTTAAATATACATAAGAAAAACATGTATACACTATGAATAAAGAAATGCTACAGTAGAATTATTAAATATGTATAGAATTAAAAGGTGGAAGAGAAGGAAAGATGCATAAGAAGCTTCTCAAAGTGTCATAAATGGCTGCTGAATGTTTAATTGTATTTAACATTACATAATTTAATAAGTGAAATTAAAACCAGTGAAAGGCAAAGTGGTGGACACCACCTTTCTAACCACGTATTCAGTAACAGATTTGTGTGCATCTTCTCTTCCTCCTCCTCCCCTCACCATCCTGGTCGTTCTGTGCCAGGCACTGTTTCTGGGGTGTTAACATGGTTCATCTCACTTTAACCTCCATGTTAATGATGAAGCTCTGAGACCAACAAAAAGTTCACACATCTTATTTGTGGTAAAACTCATATAAAGATGAGATGCATTGGTCCAACATTAGAAAAATAAATTTTTTTATTGAGGAGCCCCCCTGCTGTTTTCCATAATGGCTCCCCTCCCGCATGGATTCAGTCCTTTCCTAGCCTAAGTCCTTCCAGGATGCTCCCAGGGGTGAGATGTGGGGGAGGGGAGGAAAGGGCCAGTGTTCATTGTAACAGGTTCTTGCCAGCTGTACACACACCTCTGCATCTTGCTCTGGTTCTGTGTTTTTGTATCACATTGCCAGGGATACTCTGGCTGGGTCAAGGTCACCCCTCAGCAGGCAGGGACAAGGAGGACCACTAACACAGTGCCCATTGGACCAAAAAAAAAACAAAAAACAAATAAAAAAAAATCACATTCCCACCAAGGGTACACAAGGATTCCCTTTTCTCCACATTTTCTCCAACATGTATCTTTTGCCTTTTTAGTAATAGCCATTCTAACAGGTGAGAGGTAGTATCCCAACGTAGTTTTGATTTGCATTTTCCTGATGGTTGGTGATGCTGAACATTTTTTTATATACCTCTTGGCCATTTGTATTTCTTCTTTGGAGAAATGTCTATTCAGGCCCTTTGTCTATTTTTTTTTTTAATCAGGTTGTTTTGTTGCTATTGAGTTGCTCAAGTTACTTATAATTGTTGAATATTAACCCCTTTATCAGATAGATAATTTGCAAATATTTTCTCTCGTTCCTTAAGTTGTCTCTTCACTCTGTTGATTGTTTCCTTTGTTATGCATAGAGTTTTAGTTTGATAAAATCCTATATTTCTAATTTTGCTTTTGTTGCCTGTGTTTTTGGAGTCATATCCAAAATATCATTGCCAAGAGAAATGTCAAGAAGCTTGCCCTCTATGTTTTGTTCTAGGAGTTTTATAGTTTCAAGTGTTATGTTTAAGTCTTTAATCCATTTTGAACTTTTTCTTTAGTATATGGTGTGAGACAAGGGTCTAATTTCATTCCTCTACATGTGGATTCAGTTTTCACAACTGCGTTTTTTGAAGACACTGTCCTTCTCCCATTGTGTGTTCTTGATATTTTTATTGAAAATCAGTCGGCTGTAAATGAACGGACTTATTTCTGGAAAATCTATTCTGTTCCATTTGTCTATTATTTCATTTGGGCTGTGTGTCTGTTTTTATGCCAGTTCCATACTGTTTTGGTTACTACAGCTTTGTAGTATATTTTAAAATCAGGTACTGTGATGGCTCCAGCTTTGTTCCTTTAGCTAAGGATTGCTTTGATTATTTGGGTTTCTTGTAGTTTCATGTGAATTTTAGGATTGTTTTACATATTTCTATAGAAATACTACCATATAATCCAGGAATACCACTTCTAGATATATATCCAAAGGAAATGAAATCAATATTTCAAAGAGATGTCTGCACTCCCATGTGCATTCCAGCATTAATCACAATAACCAAAATATGAAATCTGCCTAAGGGTTCTTCGATGGATCAATGCATAAAGAAAATGTGGTACATATATATAATGGAATAATATTCAGCTTCAAAAAAGGGAATCGTGTCATTTGAGACAATACAAATGAACCTGAAGGACGTTATGCTAAGAGAAATAAGCCAAGTACAGAGAGACATGTGTGGGTACACATATATGTATATGTGTGTGTGTGTATCCATATACACACACATATACACATATATGTGGAGAGAGAGAGAGAGACGATTTTTATAAAGAATTGGCTCATGCAATTATGGAGACTGAGAAGTCCCACCCACTGCCATCTGCAAGCTGGAGACCTAGGAAAGCCAGTGGTATAATTTGAAAACCGGAGGGCTGATGTCTTAGCAGAGGGCAAGAGAAGATTGATGCCCTAGTGCAACAGTCAGACAGAGAAAGAAAATTTCCCCTCTCTTCTTTTTATTCTTTTCAGGCTTTTAGTGGGCCAGATTATGTTCACCCACATTGGGGAGGGCAATCGGCTATACTCAGTCAAGCTATTCAAATACTAACCTCCTTAGGAAATAAATACTCTCACAGACACACCCCAAAATCACCCATCTGGACACCTATGTCCCAGTCAAGTTGACACACCAAACTAACCATCACAATCACTCTTCTAGTTGTATTCATTTTAGATGTTGGGCTCAGGAAATTGCCATCAGCATTCTTCAATTTGTCAATGTGACCTTAAACTGGGAATAAAAACCTCTCTCAATGTGAAATATATTTAATCATACATATCCTAATACATATTTGTCATATATTAACCAGGTTATTTGCTCATCCCACCTCTTACTAATTATATAAAAATGGATGAACTGTGTCAGTATGACATAAATGCATAAAGGACAATAGAGTTTTTAACATTTTATTTTTAAACAAACAGATGTTCCCTTGTGTGAAATATTTTCAGCTTTTTGACAGTTTACCAGACCCTGTTTGAGGAACAAAATACTATCCCAGCATACTACAGAATTTGGGTCTGAACTCTTAGTACAAATTTTTTCCTGCTTTGTAATAGATATGGAATTTAAGTGAAGTACTGACAGAAGTTTATGATATACGCCCTTTTAATTTTCATTTGAAAATTAAAGAAACCATGAAAAAGGTCTCCATGTTTCCTTTTATACACTTGATTTCTTTTCTTCCTTATGCAAACTCCATTATTTTACCTGTTGTTTCTTTAAAACATTGCTCAGTAGTAATTCCTAGAGTACATCCTTAATCTTCTATATGGACAGTAAAAAATGAGGTATTACTCTCACCTACTGTATAGAAAGAACATAAACAATTAAGAAAATTTTATCTGGAACACAAAAGAACAAAGTAAGAGTCTTTGAGCATAGACCCAGCTTACTTTATAAATAGCTAAATAACTCCAAGCAAACAATGTAGTAGGATATCACCTCATAATTGGAAGTAAATTTGATGCAGGAAATTACTAATATCTTCTGTTTGGAAAATCATTAGAATAATTAGACAATTCACTTTCTAATAAATTATCCCGTTTCGTTTTTAAATACTTAAAAAAATCTTTCCTCATGTTGATCGAAAGCCAGCTGGATTTTCAAAATTCTATAACAAACAAGATTTTTTTTTTTAATTTTATAAAATGCAATACATGCTTGAAAAAATTATTTCCAGAAACATCTCCTTTGACCTCATTTCTCTTCTGGGTACTACAAGCTTCTTGAAAGGGTATTATTACTTCTTATCTTCCCTTTACTTCTCAGACCACAGCTCTTATTACTCAAAAGGAACTATTTATTCTAAGGACATGAAAGAAATCAAAATGTCTAATTCATTAGATACTGTTCCTACTAATATGAATCAATTTTGATATTTCCCATCTCTTTTTTCTTAAGGTATTTATTTCATTGCTTTTTCTTTTCGGACATATTGTCTTCTTTCTGTCTTTATTTCCATTATTGAATTGCTAAACAGAGATCGAAAAAAAAAAAAAACTCTAAAATACTGATATGAGGCAAAACACTATGAATGTCAGGAAAAAAAAAAAAGAGACAGTAGAGATATAAAGAATCTGAGGTAGTAAAGATGAAAAGAGGCCTAATTTCAGCTCAACATATTCTATTTTAACACAATCTCCAGTGGAAATTGACATAACACCATAAATGAGATCTAGAGTTTAGATATACTGATGATCAATGCCTGACCTACCGGTAATAATGAGTCACATATGTCTATTTTGGTACTGTTGTTTCTGGTATAATCCCCCAAATAAACTGTGTGCTGAATCTTCATATCATGGTTTGCTTCTGAGGGAATCCAAACTAGGCTTTATACAAATAATAAAAAAAAGATTGAATATATTTGCTAAGCTTTGGCATGCAGTTTTATGTATTTAATTTTAAAATATTTATTTTTAATTTTTATGTATTTTATTTTCCTATTTATTGCACTAGCGGTTATAATGGCATAAATTAAGAAATACATGCAAATTATAGAATTTCATTTAAAATAACATAATTATAAAATTATCACTATTGTAAGCTGAATTCAACTGAACAACAAATTAACTGGGTGATGGATTCATGAAGACCATTGCTGATGACTTCTTACAACAAATATGTAAGCAGTCTTTGTATTCTGTGTCCCTCTCTCTGCTATGAGACAATGTTAAATATCATTTTAGTTTTATACTAAAAAAGATCATCAAAACCAAAGCTGTAATAAATTTTAAAAACATGAGCTTCATGAAGCATGATCTTAGAACCCTCAATTGGGAAACATAATCCTTAATAAATGAATCTACAAGATAAATAATGAATAGAATGGCATTTGAGTCAACATACAGTTCCATTAGGTGTCAGCTGGGTGATTCTGGGCAATTCTAACTTGAGCTTCTCAACTGTAAAATAGTCACAATAATAATATGCTTTTTGAAGGGTTATTAGGAGATATAAATGAGATAATATATAAAGTACTCAATAAATACTTGCTTTAGTGAACTCTCAATAAATCTAAGCTATGGCTGTTGCTGTTATTCTAATCATTATTACTTTTAATATAATTATGAATAATGTGTAGGTTAGAAATCAGAAAAAGAAATTTAACCATCTTTACTACTATGGAATATAAAAAAGGAGAGGCCAAAAAGAAGTCTTAGGTCCTTCAACCAATGCAAACATGAGAACAGCACTTATTTACCAGGAATACAGACACTATGTCTCAGTCATTTTGGAATACTCTAACAAATTGCCATATACTGGGGGGATTATAAACAACAGAAAGCTATTTCTCACAGTTATGGAGGCCAGAAGTCTAAGATCTGGGTGCCAGCACAGTTGGGTTCTGGTGAGAGTCCTCTCTCGTGTGCAAACTGACCATCTCTCATTGCATCCTCACATGGTAGAGAGCAAAGAAAAGCAAGCTCTCTTGGGGCTTTTATTAGAGCATTAATACTATTCATGAAAGCTCCCCCTCATGACCTCATCTAATCCTAATTACCCCCCAAAGGTCCCACCTCCTAATACCAACCCATTTGTCGTAGTGTTTCAACATATGAATTTTGGAAGTACACAATTAGTCCACTGCACTATACAAAACACAGGATGGACACAGATGATTTCTATATATTACATTTGCCAATGCAAAGAAACACATCCTTTTGGGAAAGTAGGGCCTACTAACTCAATATGTTACAATTCCATGTGTTACATGCTATTGAAAAATATAAATATATTTTGGCATACATGTGTCCGTAAATATGGGACAGTTTAGTTGTCTTACAATTTTCTTGTTCAATTTAAGATACAATAATTTATCTACATAAAAATGTCTCCCATTATTTAAAAATGCTCAAAGGTCATTAATTATAGTTGCATAATAGTTGCCATATGCCATAATAATTGACGTATATATATAATAAGTAATTTTTGAAAATATGGACAACGGAAGTAGGAGAGTGCCACAAAAATGTTTCTCAGCTAAGACAGTGATGTATCATCAGTGGCCTTCAAACATCTTTATTAGTGACCCTCAATTATTTGTAAAATGTGAACATCATTCCTCCTTAAGAAGAGAAGAAGGTATTTTACAAATAGTACACTGATTTTAAGACAATGCTCTGCAGGTTCAAATTGTTGTTTCTCTATGTATCAGTCCAGTACAACTATTTTCTTGACCTCGGTCATGTCATTTACATCTGCTAAGCTTTGTTTCTCTTATGTGTAAAATGATAATAGTAATATTTACTTTTAAAGGCTGTTATGATAATTGTATGTGTATATATACATGTCTGTGTATGTACATATATACACATAAATGCATATATTTAAAGAGACAGATCAAGAGAGATTGGGAGAGAGAGAGAGAGAGGGAGCACTGACTCAATAAAGGTATTTTTATTTGATGTTTCAATCAGTTCATAACTTTCTAATGTGTATTGTTTCAACTGAGTTGGTTACTACTCAAGATGTTATGAATAACTGTTTTTCTTTTTTTTAATGCTTAGCTATGTAACCCAGGCAAGAACTCTGGAGCTCAGGGAAAACTAACTACATGCTTAGAAATAAAATAATAAAGGGTCTCTCATTTTTGAAATATTCATTAAGAAGGATGTTCAATGCATCTGTAATCTAAAGTCAGTGATTTACTGCATGTAAAGGCAACTATTTTGCTCCCTAATATACTAAATTCAAAATAAGTACCTTCATGTAGGGCTAGGACATTGGCTTCTGAAACCAAGAATTATTTTCCTCCATGCTGATGGAATTCATCAGAGCTTGGTGACTTGAATATATTTCTTAAAAGCTAGATATTCACTGGCTGAAAAGAGTGCTTAATTTAATTACTGCACCTCCAAAAACAGTGAAAATATTTTCATTGAATTCTACTGTAGTATGAAATCTTCATCTCAATGACTCCTTATAGAAACCACATCTAACTTTTGAGTCATTCTTCCACTATGCAGCCAAGCACTCTTCTTGCTGCCTGTCAAATAGCTCCCCAGTTGTCTTCATAAAAGTGAATTTAACAAGTCACGAGTCAATGTCTAGAAATGTCTTTAAATAAATGATCACCAATTTCACACAAAGAATTCTATGGGGTTAGCAAAAATATGTTGAGAAAAATAAGACAGAACATGGCTCAGTAATCTGTGAAAATAACATGCTCAGCTCAGTCTAGGTCTGTTTACTCCAAGTTGTGTGTGTGAACACACACGTGTGTTTATCTGCTTTCCTTGGTGAAGACTGCCTGTGCTGACAAAGATTTGGAAACCCAAACCAACAGCAGGAATCAAATGGCTCTGTATCATAACTCCAAATGACTTCCATCCCATTGACATCGTTATCTAAAACTTGGTCAATTAAAGGGAATTTCATTTAGACTAGTCCTAAGAACAGAAACTAGATCATTTCTGTGACAGAATAGACCCTAAAACTTAAGACATCAGTCCGCTCCCCTCAGCTCTAAGAGCAGAATACCCAAGAGCAGCAGGGCAGGAACAATGTGACACCGTATACCACCATGTCTACGGAAATGGGAATGGTGCAATTAAAATGAATCCCTCTAGCTTCCGGTCATTTGGATGAATGTCCTTTGGGTCTCTGACTTTAGTCATCTTATTTGACAATTCAAGTCACAAATAATTTTTATCTCAATTGAAAATATAGTTTCTACAAAAATACACAATCCCCTGAGTGTAATTTGATGCTTTACTTCAATACAACAAAATGAATACAACTTCAGAAGATGATGACTAAAACTGACAAATATTTGCTGTGTTGTCACATACAATCGCCTAGTTTCTCACACTGATTTTTACTTTCCTGAGGACTGTGCCAACAGATGTTAATGTGGTATAAATGAACATGTCAATTTTCTCATAACTATGTTGACAAGCATTAAAGAATTCAGCTTAAGAGGGACATGCTATCTGACCATTACCTGTCTTCCTCTTTTATATCAAATTATTGTGTCGCCTGTCCTGAGTGTGCTGTCTTATCATAGGATAGCATATGGCACATGATCAAAAAACCAGAAATATTATTTTATCCACACTAACTCTGAACCAATGAGCCCTGCCCCTCTTTGGACGAAGATTAGCAGAACAATGAACCCCCATGCTCAAGGGCACAGGGGAAGGAGACGGGAGGCATCTGTTCCAGAAGCTCAGTTGTTGTCTATTTTGATTTATCAGAAGAAATTCTTTCTTTGCTGCTTTAGTACTTTATTATTACTTTGTAGGAAGTATTTTAGAAATAAGGCATAATGAAAGCTGTTAAAATATCACCTTTACAACATACATCACACCTTAATTCATGGCATGGATTTAAATTGATTTGCTAAATTGCAAGTGCTGTATACATAAGTGACCCTCACCAAGTAGCATGGCAAGGTGACCATTGCATCAAATTGTTTTCTGAGGTAACTGGTACAGGAGCTGAAGTTTTTTTTCAGGACTGATTTTAAGAAAATAGAATTGTCACTATTCAAATTCCAAATATCATCATACTATTTTTATTCCTGTGTATAGTAGTACTTCAAGATACTCTGAAACCACCTGAGACAGCATGGACACCATTCAAGGTTGCTATGATTCAATATACATTGCACAGTGTGAATAAATAACACAATCAATATTTTTCTTGTGGATTTTAGTATTTATGAAATATAATTGTTTATCACAGGATGCATAGATGCTTCTGTACTATTGTTTAATCTTAGGATATAATAAAAAATCTTTGAATTTTTAAACATATTTTAATAAAATGCCTTCTGATTTATTTCTGACATATACAGTAAAATCCACCTGGCAAAAAATGTGAACTGTTTTAGCTTTTGTTACATGCTACTCTATTGGTTTCTAGACATGGAGTAAACCAAATTCGTGTCACCATTAAATCTTGCCAACATTGGTATATATCACTTTCATTTATTTTAGCTGCTTTAATGCAATCTTAACTTGAGCTAGAGAATTCTTTCAATTGCATTTGTATAAGCGTTACCAAGTATATACATTTATCTAATTTAAAATCTAAAGAGACAAGAGAATCCAGTCACAGTTGAGATTGGCTAACCTGAAGCAAGAAACTCTTGGAGCCACAAACTTAGATGAACGCTTAAACACAATTTTGAGGAAATGCTAGAGGCTGAGTATGGACTAGCCTGAGAGTGAGAAACTCCTGGACAGATGTCGTAGGGAGGTTCCCAAGCTTTGGAAAGTTTTATCTCCAGGAACCCCAGTAGCTTCTTACCGTGAAAAGCCAAGAAAGATCCCCTTGTGGCTCTCTGACAAAGGGTAAGAAATGGTAATCATTATAAAACATGCCTAGAACTTTCTCTGTTACAAAGGCTTGCTGTTCAGAGGGAAAATACTTTATCCAAGCATTATCCCAGCTGGAGGAAGCACATTCCTTCATCACCAAATATCTACCTTTCTGTCTCTTTTAAGGGCTCGGGTGTTAAAACACACACACAACTAGTGAAGGTCACAGCTCAGGGACACACGATCATCCAAAACTGAAATTTAATTATAAGGCTATATAGAACTTCTCATCTTGTCCCCTAAATACACATACCTTACCACCACGCCAACAGGGTTCCAGTAAATAATGAGAATTGTAGGAAAACAGCTGTATGATGTAAACTCTATCCAAGGAGTCCTTAGAGAAACACTAAGACAACAAAGAGATATAAACAAGGACATTAAATAATTTATAGCCATGACACTCACTATTATAGCAAATATTAAATGTAATACATGTCCTAGCCACCTCAACAAAAAAATCACACAATAAGGACAATTTACCTCAATTCTTAATACCTGAAACATCATGCCAGGCTTTCAACAAAAATTACAAAGGATGCTTAAACAAGAGAAAAAAAAAAGTCTGAAGAGACAAAGCAAGCATCACAAAAATAATCAAATAAGCTATAGATTGCAGATATCAAATAGGTAACTTAAGAGATCTAATCAAAAAGTAGAAAATACACAAGAGCAAGCAAGCAAGGTAAACAGAGAGATATATTCTAACAAAGAATCAAAAGAAAGACTAGAACTCAAAAATACAATAACAGAGGTTGCAAATACCTTTGATGGGCTCATCCATGCACTGGGAATAGCCAAAGAGAAAATCACTGGGTTTAAAGACATGTCAATAGAAACTTCTCAAAGTGAAATGTAGAGATAAAAAAGAATGGAAAATGGCTGGGCATCGTGGCTCACGCCTATAATCCTAGCACTCTAGGAAGTCAAGGTGGGAGGATCGCTTCAGGTCAGGAGTTGGAGACCAGCCTGAGCAAGAGCAAGACCACACGCCCCCCCCCGCCCCCCGCTCCCCTCCCCCCCCCCCACCAAACACTCCTGTCTCTACTAAAAATAGAAAAAAATCGCTGGGCGACCAAAAATAGAAAACAATTAGCTGGGCATGGCGGCATGTGCCTGTAGTCTCAGCTACTTGGGAGGCTGAGGCAGGAGGATCCCTTGAGCCCAGCAGTTTGAGGTTGCTGTGAGCTAGGCTGATGCCAGGGCACTCTAGCCTGGGCAACAGAGTGAGACTCTGTCTCAAAAAAAAAAAAAAAAAAAGAAACCATCATCTCTGGGATGTCATCTTCTTCACTGGAGCCATAGTCTCTTTGCTAACAGTACAGCTAGGTATTAGTAGTCATGAAAGAAGAATTATTTCTGAGGAGATTTGTGACACGCAGCTGCTCTAATCAGCCTTACAGCATTAATTGCTTACAGCAGATAGTGAAAAACTCTCCAACATCCTAGATTTTGTGCACATTTTCTAGTCAAATGTAATCTACATCATTTGCATGCCTATCTAATTTACAATTGCATTCAATTTAGGATTGTTAAAAAAATAAGTATTTTAAGTGATGATCTAATCTGAGCTTTGTAGATTACATATTAAAAAACCAGACAACAAAGCCATAAAGTAATTTGCCTATATTTTAAACCTATTTAAGCAAAGACGTCAGGGAGTGAGTTTCTCTCCTTCCCACATTACCCAAATCAGTGTTTTGTTTTGCTTTGTTTTGTTTTCCAGCAATTCTCCCCTCACCAATTCCTCTTAACCAATTAGATTTTGATGCCGATTATACCCACATATAATTTTTTTTGATATTGAGGAAAAAAATTTGAGAGCCATCTATATTCTACATACTTTATGTATATTATTGCATTTAATCTATAAAAGAATAATAAAGCATATTTTACAAATGAGAAAAAAGATACTCAAAGTGGCTAGGTATTTTACAAGTAAAAAAATTGATCCTGAAAGATGCTACCTAATTTTTTTTTTCAGCATATTATGCGGGTACAGATGTTTAGGTTACGTATGTTGCCCTTACTGCCCCTCCCCACCAAGTCCTAGTTTCAAGCATGTCCATCTCTCGGATGGTGCCCATTGCACTCTTTCTGTATGCATATACCCATCTGCCCCTCCTCCTCCCCCTCCCCCTGCCCAATATCCAATAGATGTTATTCTTATATGTACACTTATGTGTTGATCAGTTAATACCAATTTGATGGTGAGTACATCTGGTGCTTGTTTTTCCATTCTTGGGATACTTCACTTAGTAGAATGCATTCCAGCTCTATCCAGGAGTATACAAGAAGTGCTATATATCCACTGTTTCTTAAAGCCGAATAGTACTCCATGGTATACATATACCACATTTTATTAATCCACTCATGTATTGATGGACACTGGGTTGTTTCCACATCTTTGCAATTGTGAATTGTGCTGCTATAAACATTCAGGTGCAGGTGTCTTTCTTATACAGTATCATTTGTTTTTCTGGGAAGATGCCCAGTAATGGGATTGCTGGATCGAATGGTACTTCTAATTGTATCTCTTTAAGGTATCTCC
>RJWJ010022642.1:0-26664 GCA_004363605.1 Indri indri | reverse complement strand
TCTTTAATTTAGCCAAGAGAATCTTTAAGGCTAGCCATAACACTATTATGTATCTTTTAATTTGATCTTCCCATTAATTGTTTGGAATAAGAGATCTCTAAAATCTGTTTGTTTGCTTTTTTAATTTAGGATACTAATTTAAAGGATCCATCTTCTGGCCATTGACAATTAGAATTTCCAATGGTGTACTTATTCCAATAGTGACCTAATCCAATAACTTTTTCAGAAAAGAAGCAATCCCAAAGATCCCCCCACCTCCTAGAAATAGCCTAAGACAGCAAAAGGCTCTTATTCCCACAGATAGATAAAGATGGTATCTGCCTTTGGTGACCCATAAATTTCTGTGCGTGTATGGGGGGGTGCCAGTCACAGATCCATTAATCTGTGACACTGGGCCAGCCCTCCTGGGATTGGACTTTCCCAGCACTAACTAGGCAACAAGAGTTGAGATGACAAAAGCCGCCTATAGATGAGACTTATTATGACACACCCTCCCAAGAGCTTGGCACATTTGGAACAAATATGAGGATCCCAGCCATTTTCAGACTGGCCACCTGACATGACCCAAAATCATGCCCCTGGATGGAAGAGACCAAGAGATAGTGCTTCCACTTAGTCATAAGCCAAACTTTCAAGGAAATAAAACAAGACAAGAGGGAAGTTTACCTGGCATCCCTCTTTATGAACAACGCGGAAAGATGAGGACAAAGGAAAAGACTATTTCTGGGAGAAAAGGGATCAAACAATTTGAATGTTTATACCACAAAGTGCCAAATAGTACCACTAAAATCGCTACAACCCAAGACTAGTCACACACAAATCTTCTTCACCAATTAATCAAAATTTTGCAGAGGAGACTGATTTTTACCATCAGCTCTACCAGATTACAGAGAGAGAGAGAGAGAGAGAGAGAGAGAGAGAGAGAGAGAGATTGAGAGAGAGAAAGATTGAGAGAGAGAGAGACAGAGAGAGAGAGACAGAGGCCAGGAACCTAGCTGGTAAGAAATTCTTACCCTTTTGCCAGCAGATCAGGTTTTGGATTCTCTTAACTGAAGCTTCCAGAAGAGTGGAGTTTTAATTATCCCTCTTGCTGTGCCAAACTGTGGGGGCCAAGGCCTTTGGTCCCCTGAGGTTCCTTAAAAAATCACCGAAAAAAGGCGCATTGATTAATAGGAGAAAAGACATACAAATTTATTTAATGCATATATATGGGAGCCTTCAGAATGAAGACCTAAACTCCTAGCGAGGTGTAGAAGCTTATACACCATCTTGAGGTTACAGAGACAATGGGGGCTTGGATCGTGGAGAAAGAGGTTATGGGAGCGGGGAGAAGAGAAATTCTGTTGAGGGGCAATAAATGATTACTAGGGAGTATGAATGGATGGGGAACAAAGATTAACTGGCAAATAATTCTCTTTGGCATTTGAACGAGTCTGAGAGAGACATTATCTTGTAAAAGGGTCTATTTTGGTGTGGTTATATTTTTGGTCTTTTTTCTGCAATAGATAATGAGATAACAGGGAGGGAAAGAAAAAAATTGCTCTCCTTGGTGGGTCTGGACTTCAGGCAGATAAAGGAACTTCTGAGAACGACTTTATCCTATGCTTTGTTGGGGAGAGGGAGGACACCAGAGGGACCTTGGGGCTTCTTCAATCCAGCATGGGGTATTGGTTTCGGAGCCCCAATGTGGGTTTTTGAGTTTTAATACTGGAATTTCACAATGGGACAATTTTGAAGCAATTTGGTGGTCCATATTAACAGGAATTCATTAGCTTCTGATGACATAAGATTGCTATATTAATAGATACCAGAATATTCAGCTTCTATAGGTTTACTCAGTTGTGAAATGAAACATCACTGCTGGCCACATATGCCATCAAGGATTATGTGAAACCAAATATTGGCCCATGGGTCATATTTTTATTTTATTGAAGCTCTCTGAAAACTGCGTTTATGCCTTTGACAGGTCCAATTGCTATTTGATTAGAACTTTCATCCTTAAAATGTAGATGTGCTAAGGGAAATTCTCACTGTCTTTCATACCCATGAGGAAGTGCCAGTAAAGCCAGAAGTCATGAGGCTGAGGTTTTTCTTTCATCTCTTCCTTGCATCCACAGATAAAGATCACAGATATCCACTAGTCTGTGGTTCCAAAGTACTAGCTATTGGTTGAGAGTTTTTTTGTTTGTTTGCTTTGTTTCATTCCACCCCCCACCCCCACCAAGCATTTGCTAAACAACCACCTACCTCTCCTTCAGAGCTCCTATCCATTTCTTGACACTGGGGTGAGTGTTTTTTGTGTTCAATCCTTTATAGAGTTCTGGTTCAGGAGCGATAATTCAATTTCATTTTTCCATCCCCCTTGGCAACTGTTTTTAGCAAGACCTTACCCTCTTTTTATCCTTTTGTTTCTTACGGATTGAGGAGGAGGGAAGAGAAGGCAGGAATGTTGAAGCATCTTTATAGATTGAAAAACCCCCTAGCTGTTAACTAAGAGCAAAAGCCACTTCCATGGGTAAGTCAAAAGCAGGTTTCTATTTACGCAGAGCTTTCTTCTGAAATATGCCTGTGGATGGTTAATTCTAAGGGGAGTTTCAGAGCTTTTCTATTCCCATGCTAGAGGGCCTTCTTCTTATTGAAACTGACATAGATCTATACTTTATTCCTTTTGTAGTGGTTCTAAAAGTTGCCCCTTTAGCTTCTTTATTCTTTCTGCTAAAATATTCCCTTGATCATTCTGATTCAGTTATTGGAGTTATCTGTTCCTTCCCCCTTCCTTAGCCTTCTTCACTGAATCCAGAATGGTTTGGTAAGAACTGTTGTCATTCTAGTCTTATCTCTCTTAGGAGAAATAATTATATACTCTGCTCGTAACTACCCCTTTATGGTGCTAGTGTACCTTTATCTTTTTTTAGCATTTTCCTCAGCATAAAAGCATTCCTTTAAGATCCTTTCCAGAATTTCTGTATTATATTTCTTAATTATTGACAATTAAAGCAGTCAAGACACCTTTCAGAGTAAATACATCTTATAATATTTTTGCTGCCTCGAATATAATTCCCAAATACATTTTCTGTGAAACAGTCATACGTCCAAATGCTGTAAAATTTGTGGTTTCATTTTAGGATGCATTAGAGGTAGCTATTTTGAGGAGGTAAATAATTGTGGTTGTCTTATTCAGTTGAAAATGGAATGACCATTCATTTAGAGATATTTCTCTACTCTCTCCTGAAATTACTAAAAAATACAGTAGAGATAATTTTTCCCCTGTGTAAAAACACAGGAGAGGAGCAACAACATTTAGAAATTTGTCTGATCTAAAGGAGACCCCAGAGCAATCTCATTGCGGTGGGAAGCCACGAAGCAACTCCATTTGCCCAGAGAAAGCCCCAGAAAAGCTCAAGAATTAAATTTATAGGATACTCCTGAAAACAGGAGAGGAGGAGGCATCGAAAATACAAACATTGGTTGAAAGTCTATTTAAGAGGTGGTTAGGGCTCCAGATCTTCTCCTTTATCCCCTACAGCAGGACAACTGTTCCTCCTTTACTCTGGCATAAAACTGAAAGTAAGAGTTGGAGGGGGATGGACCTGCAGGATCTGGACTAAGAGATACCATGCACAGCTCAGTATGGTACTATACGGAAAACATGGGATTGTGAAGATGGCTGCAATAACTCCCATATCCCTGTACGCATGTCCTTTTGCAGTGTGACTTTGCCTCTCCTCACATCAAGAAGTAAAGGATATTTTCCCACTTCATGAATCTGGATCAGCTTAGTGACTTATTTTGACTAATAAATTTTGGCAGAAATGATGTATAAGTTCTGGAGTCTAAGCCTCAGGGAGCCTTAGATTCCACTCTTACCCTACTGGAACTGTGGGGCTATCATGTGAGGAAACCAGGCTAGTGTCTTTGAGGATGAGAGACCATGTAGAGAAAGAGGCCCAGCCAACAGCCAGCACTAACCACAGACTCATTGTTGAGGCCGTCTTGGACCATCCAGCAGTAGTCAAGTGACCAGGTAACTGTAGTAACCTGAATAACCCTAGGTGAGAACAGAATACCTGTCCCCTGAACCAGTCCAACGTGCCATCCTATCAAAAGCAGTTGTTGTTTTAAGCTTCTAAATTTTGAAATGGTTTGTTTCCCAGAAATAAAGAATGCATACAAGGATTAAGTAAGCATTTGTGCCTTGAATTACGAGAACCATGGCCCTCTTCCAATACTCAGTTCCAGGTTTACCCCTTCCAGGTAGGAGATTGGAAAAATTTCCTTAGGGGAATATTATGAGCTATGGTGGGTTGAGTAGTGGCCCCAAAAGATATGTCCTTAGGGGCCTTGCAGATGTAATTAAGGATATTGACCATCCTGGATTTAGGGTAGGCCCTAAATCCAAGGATGAGTGTTCTTTTTAAGAGATAGAAAAGAAGAAATAAACACACAGAACAAGGAAGGCCGTGGGAAGAGAGAGGCAGGGACTACAGTATGAAGCTTTAAGTCAAGGAATGCTAAGGGCTGTCAGCAGCCACAGAAGCTAGGAGAGAAGCATGGAACGGATTCTCCCTCAGAGTCTCCAGGGAAAACCAAATCTGCTGACACCTTGATTGTGGACTTCTGGCCTCTAGAACTACCGGAGAATATGTTTTTGTTGTTTTAAGCTACCAAGTTTATGGTAATTTGTTATAGAAGCTTTAGGAAACTAAGACACCAACCAAGGGGGGAGGGGATTATAAAGATGTTTATGTTAGAAATCTCCTAATAAAATAGTTCAGCCAGATATTTCTACATTGAAGCTCACTTGTCAGTAAGCTCTGCTCATGAATACAGAGTATTGAATCAATTTATTATAGATTTAATTTTTAAGTAGACAATTTTAAAACTTGGTTTCAAATAGCCAAGGCTTACTATACATTTGAGGAAAACTTCCACTCTAAAAAATGGAGTCTAAGGTGAACAAATAGAAATAAGAAATTTGGAGGAAGTAGAGGCAATGCAGGGTGAAGGAAACTTTCAAAACTGTCATTAATGGCATCAGAATAATAAGAAAAAAATTGTAGCCATAAAGCAGGATCAGGTGCTATGAGAAAAAAGATTCAGAGGACAAAAAAGGAGCTCTTGAAAATTAAAAATATGAAACCAGAGAAATAAACTGAATAAAAGACGTAGAAGATAAAATTGAAAAAGTAGAACAAATAAAAAAGAAATAGGAAATAGAAAAACATAAGAAAAAGTAGAAGGGAGTAAACTATCAAATAAGTAATACAAAAAAAGTATTAGCTCAGCCTATTGGCAGTGCCAAATGAGGGCCAAGCACAGTGAATGTAAAAGATCTACACAGAGGCAAATCATACAATTTCACAATGCCAGGGATAAAGTGAAGCCCTAAAAGCTTGTGGAAAGAGAAAACGAAACTAAACCAAACAAATGAACAAACAAAAACAGGCCCTGTGAAAAGGACTGGAATCAGAATGACATCAGACTTCTCAACAGCAACTCTGGAAGCCTGAGAACATGGGATCTATGATTTCCACCCTAGAATTTTCTGCTTTGCTATGCCGTCAGACAAATGTGTGTGTGGAATAAAATAAACACTCAAAGACACACAAAAAAACACATGCAAGAAATTAATAATTTACTTTCTGAGTGCTCTTTCACAAGAGTGACAGAATAAAGTCAGGACAAAAGCTGTAGAACTCAAGCATCCTGAAAGAAGGAAGACCTTTATATGGAGAAAAACCAGAATTCATGGATTATCTGTTGACTTTGGTTATGTGGAAAAAACCCTGAGAGACCATTACAGTCATTGGGAAGAATCTGTGATAGGTACATTAAAAATTAACCAAATTGGATGGGAATTGCAGCAATTATAAATCAGAAAAATGTTCTATAAGAAAATAAACACAATCATAGTGTAAAATGGACTCAGCAGTATTCAACATTTGCATAGTTGGGATAATTTAAACACCAGATATTTAATAAAAATTGTGGTATAACTATACTGGGAAGATGGGCAGAGGGAGAAAGCTTTGGGGCAGACTCCAAAGAGCTTCTCATTATATTAGCTGAACATCTAACATAATAAGAAATCAAAAGATAATTTTAAAGTATATAAAATAGAAAATAGCAGAATAAACATAATAATTAGAACTATAAAAACTATTTTAAAAGAACTATCTAGAAATATTGGCATTGTTGCCTTTGGGGAATGATTCTAGGTATAAGAGGGGATTTCTGCTTTTAGTTATGTACATCTTAGTTTTGACTTATTTAATTATGGATATGTTACTTTGATAAAAAATAAAAAGAGTTTAGCATTGCTAGAATTTTTTGCAAGTATGTTTTAATTTTGTGTTTGCTGTTTTTTGGGAATCATAGCTATAAGAAACATAATTGTTTACTGCTTCTGACTTTGTGTTAAAATTTGCACTCACTGGGAAAGTTTTACTAGAAACCTTATAGGAAGTCTTGGATAAAAAGGCACTGTCAGAATATGGGTATTTTATAGATCCATGACTGGTTTCTGCCACTACTACATCTCAAACGGATTGTCCTTTAGTGTGAGGACCAGTGAGTCTTTTCTCTTCTGGATCAGATTAAGGAACTAGAGTAAACAAGGAAATGAGAACGGAGTCCAATCTTGAATAATGAACGAAGTCAAAATGTAATAGTTGATTTGAAAATTACAAGAGTTCCAAAAGTTAAGAAAAGACTCAGGAGTTTCAGCTATATGGAAAAACCAATCAGTTTTTAAAGTAAGCATTTCAATTTTTCAGTAGAAATAAAGAAAAACACCCAGAGAATAGGTATAACATAAAAGAAAATACTTTGTAAAGTCAAGATGGTCCAAATTTGAACCTTGGCTCTAACTCTTACGGTGCTGTGACTTTGGTGGTGATATTTAACCTCTCTCAACATCAGTTATTTTATCTGTAAGATGTGAATAAAAATACTAAGTTTACAAGACTGTTGTGAGAACTATTTAAGATAATGTGTGTAAAAGCTCTTTACTACACAGCATTGACAGCATCATATAAATGTAAAGCATCATTATTAAAATAAATAAAATTTTATCTTAAGTTTTTTTTTTTTTTTTTAGCACCAATTGTCTAGTATAGAGAGAATAATCCTCTGTGTTGATGACAGCAAGTGGCTCAGATATTCGATAGCAAAACAAATCTTCAAATGAACGCCATGGAAAATAGAGTTAGAATAGGGAGAAATTGTTTCTATTTCACCCTATCAGCTATGTTAAATAGGAAGCAAAATGGGGAAAAAGGACAATAAAGAGCATTAACCTATGATGAATCTTCATTCACACAATCAACTTATTGTGTTATTGTATTAAGTGAGGTCTGAAAAATGCAATTATGTAAAATGCAGAATTTTGCTAGTCAGAGGTTGATTAAATGTGAACAGGGATGGGGGAAGGTTAGGGGTCTGCTGACTTGTCATTTCAATTCTCATAATTACGGAGTTTTGCTGTCTTTCACTGAGTTAATCCTCAATATTTGAAATTTAGTAGGAAGTGGATTATTTCTTTCCCATTAATTCATATATGGTGCACAAAACTTTGTGAGCTTTGTGGAATGCTTACTAATATTTTTGCTAATTCAATGAATATTTTTCAAATATAATGTTTTTTGTTATCACATTCTGCCTTGTATATTTTACTAGTAACATATTCCTTGCTCACCTGGAATTAGCTCCATGCCAGTTTGACAGGTTTTTTTTTATTTGTTTCTTTGTTTTTAGATCTCAAGGGCTTCTATAATATACCCGAGTCCCAGTTTAAGGCACCTACATCTCTGAACAAACAGCCTTATAAACCGAATAACGGCAAAGTGAACTTAGTCTTTGCATGGCACATAAAATGATTATCAATTTTATTCTTTTTCCTTTGTGAGAAATTATTTATCTTTTAGACTGCATGTGCTAAATCTCTCTAGCTCACAGCAGACAAATTAATGAGCTGCTCAAAGCCTGCTTGGGTTAATAGAGTTCCTTGGAGGTATCATGGTTTTATTTATTTATGGTATTTACAGGTGGTGTCTGGTGATATGGGCCTCTGAATAGAATAAGGATTATGAAACATACTGAAAGGATGCCGTGGCCATTATGCAAGTAGTTTGGGAAGAAAAGCGTTGTGTGCTCTTTCAAACTGGCAAAAAACAGCCATATAACAGAGCTTTCCCCCGTCCATTTAAATAGATTATTTAGAAAAATTAGATTTCACTAAAACATAAGTATTGAACCTAAGAGATAATGGAATCTTTGAGAAACTATAATTGAAATATGAAATACTGGCTCGCAAGATTAGCTTCTTCTGTCATTATTCATTAGTATTTTTAACTGAAAGTGTTAGATTGTGGGGCTAAATGGATTTTTGATCAAAACATCACATTCAGTATGTTGCTATTTAATTCAAGAAATTACTCTTACCGAGTTTACCTTTCCTAGTGATACTAAGCATGTAATGTTCATGCAGCAACCTTGAGACTGACTCAGTAATAATAGCATATACTGTTTTTTCTGTGCTACACAATGTTCTTACAAATATTAATTCATTTAATTCTCATCACTCACCTATCAGGTAGCCACAGAGATGATAAATGACTTATTCGAAGTCATGTCATTAATAATATGATCCAGCTGATTTGAACACAAGCAATCTTGCTCCATAGTTCTCTGTTATGCTAGCTGTTCACCTAGCTTTTTATTATTATTTTCTCTTGCTGACCTTTGTATTCCTGAAGCACCATGGCAGACTGCTCTGGTGGTTCATTGGAGAAGGTTCTATGGATGTACACACAAACACACACACACACACACACACACACACAGACACACACACACACACACACGTAGATTTACCTAGATGTATTCTGTTTTGGTAGGGAATCGTTTTCTTTCTACATATGTTTGTGATTAGCAAACTTTAGTGTTTGTGTAGGAAACAGTAATTTTTGCAGATAGTTACTATCTTATAGTAAGTGGATTTTTGGCAATGGATTTGCATCGATCATTGATTTTACTTTATTGCTTTATGGAGAACATTTGTCTAATAGTTGAAGGGCTGTTTTCACTGATCAAATCTGAAAGATGCATAGGAAGATGAAAATCATGATCGTTCTCTAAGGATAAAGTTGCTGTGACACTAGCAACCCCAAACACTGCTCATTTAAGCAATTTGCACCATATCAAGAATGCTTTAAAAATCAGTACATGTCTTTTTAGTGTGAAGGAATATACCTCATGAAATTGCAGATGCTCTACTAATGTTCTGTTTTGCTTAGATGAACAATGTGACAACAGACTATTGTCTTGACATCATAAAGAAGTTTGAAGTTTCAGAAGAAAATAAGGTGAAAAATGTTCTTGGCATAGAAGGTAAAATAATCAGTGTTCTTAATTTCCTATTTCTTGATTTAGTCTGTAAAGTTATTCCAGCAAAATTTTCAGGAAAAGAAATCAGAGATCCATGGAATTACAGATAATTCAAATAAAACCCCTAACATACACATATTTTCTTACAAAGCAAAGGCCATGATGTTGCTGTTTCTCTTATTTTTGCAATGCCCTTGAGTATTTTCCACTTCAAGCAAGTCTACTTGATATCACTATGTGTAATAGATGCAAAGAAATATTTGGACTTTTCTCAAATGGCTAATTTTTGGAAATAGCCTCATCCTGATAATTTCATGTAGGGAAATTTGCTCCTAAAATAAGTAATCTATGAAACTAGTGGTATAAATATAGCTACATGTATGTATATGTACTTAAAATATGTAGGAAAATAAATTGCAGGCCACCACCCAAGAGGAGGATCTCCCAGGCAAAACAGAGGATCTTAATGAAAGACCACTGGGGAACCCAGCTGCCCCCCAGGGCATGCAAAGCCATAGTTTATCTTACCATTTTTGATGGCCTCCCATTTTCCCCTGCTTCCAGGATCAATGTAGCGAAGGGGGTTTCAATACCATGTATTTACTTCCTGGAGTAGAGAGTAATTAAAATGAAGAGGAATAATTTAAAATCTTGCACCATTAAAAACCATTTTAAAAACAACCAGAGATGATAAAGTAACTTGGGCCTTATTTGTGCTAAGAAATGAATCTTTTCCTTGTTAGGGCCCCAAAAGATAGAATTAAACATTATTTCTAAGTTATGGACATAAAGATTAGCATGAAGAAATTCTTAAGCCTCAGAGGATATTTACAGATATAGTTTTACCAATTGATTTTCAAAGACTTGGAAGCATTTACCCTAATAATTATTCTGCTTAGGTACTTGTGAGTCATTCACGTATTTATTCATATATTAATGAGGGCCTCTTCAACCCAGCCATTATGTTTTGAAAGATTGTAGAAAAACTGATAGGGTTTTCTACATAATCTTTAAGCAGTATTTCAAAGTAATAAAATGTGCCAGCCATTAGCAGCATTTTTCCAAACCAATTTTGTTGTCATATGATCACACCTAGAATTTAGGCAGTGCTTAACTCTTAGTATGCTACCTTAGCTGTGGCATTGACTATACTGTTTTCAGATCAACTTAATGACCTATCAATTCCTGGTTGATCAGAGCACCTCTTGGTATAAATATGGCTTTAACAGAGCATTAGTCACCCATTAGGTCAGGCTTCATAAACATAGCTTGAGTTTAGCAATTACTAAATGGGAGCCCCCTCCCGCACCCAATCAAAATTCTTAAAAAGTCAATTTATTTTTCTCCAAGTTATGTTTCAAAGGCTATTCCCCAAAGTTATATTTTAGTTTTTTGACACTTGTCTATTTGACCTCAAACAAATCCCTCATTGCCCCAGTATTCCTCACAAAGGCTGTGCTAAGAGTAAATGAGATATGACTATGAACATTCTTTGATCTCTTTTGTCCCTGTCATTAAGTTTTTATGCTTTGAAAGCTGTAGTATGTCAGTCTCTCTTTTTTCCAAAGGCTTCACGAACTTCATGCGTAGTCCTGCTTGTGACATATTTAATCCATTGCACCATGAAGTGTACCAAGACATGGATCAGCCACTCTGCAACTACTACATTGCTTCCTCCCACAACACATACCTGACTGGGGACCAGCTCCTTTCTCAGTCCAAAGTAGATATGTACGCACGAGTGCTACAAGAGGGCTGTCGCTGTGTGGAAGGTACGTGCGCTTTGTCTGAGCTCCAGAGTGTGTTGGTGAATGTGTCCTTTAATCAGTCATTCAAGTCTAGTATAAATAATAGAGACCTGAAAAATGCTTTCACACTAGTAAGAACTATTTTCCTGCTCATTGTACAGTCATTCTTTTTTTTCTTTTTTTTTTGTTGGGGTCAGAGTCTCGCTCTGTTGTCCAGACTAGAGTGCAGTGGCATCAGCCTAGCTCACAGCAACCTCTAACTCCTGGGCTTAAGCAATCCTTCTGCCTCAGCCTCCCGAGTAGTTGGGACTACAGGCATTCGCCACCATGCCTGGCTAATTTTTTTCTATATATTTTTAGTTGTCCAGATAATTTCTTTCTATTTTTAGCAGAGACAGGGTCTCGCTCTTGTTCAGGCTGGTCTTGAACTCCTGACCTCCAGCGATCCTCCCGCCTCGGCCTCCCAGAGTGCTAGGATTACAGGCATGAGCCGCCATGCCGGGCAGTCCATTCTTAACTCACAATCCTCTCTGGCTCCTTATTTTACTGGCCAATTGGGAGGGATAGAGATGTGTACTAGCACTTGGGAAGCATAACTTTAGTTGCTGAAAAATATGATGAAAATTAAAATCTTCCTAGAAAAATACTTTAAATTAAACAATGCAAAAATAGTTCAGGAGAGCTATTTGTTTTCAGAATTCTTCATGGTCTATCAATTAGTCAACACTTATTAAATTTCTAGTGGATCCCTGATGGTGAAGATACAGATGTAAGTAAGAAGTGGTTTCTGTATTCAAGGAGCTAACAGTCTAGTAGGAGGTATGGACATTAAAAAAAAATCATACAAGCTGGGTGTGGTGGCGTGCGCCTGTAGTCTCAGCTACTCAGGAGGCTGAGGTGGGAGGATCACTTGAACCCAGGGGTTTGAGGTAGCAGTGAGCTACAATTGTACCTGTGAATAGCTGTTGTGCTTTAGCCTGGGCAACATGCAAGGTCCTGTCTCTAAAAATAAATAGATAGTACAATGTGAGAATTCCACCAGTTGAATGATATATATCATATGAAAGTGGTGGTATGGAGAATAAAGTGTGAGGTAAAACATGAAGAGAAATCAGGTACACTGGGAAGGTAGCCTGGGTTCAGTTGTAAAGGATCTGGAGTGCTGTGGTGAGGAATTTCAACTTCAGTTTTTGTTCATGAGGGGCCAGAGAAAGGTTTTAGTATATATAGTGATACACGTAATGATATATTTAGTGTATATAGTGATATATTTAGTGTGTATAGTGATATAATCAGACTCGCAGTTTAGAACGATCATTTAGGCAACAGTATGGGAAGATAATTCAAAAGAAAAAAGTTTAGGAGTATGCGTTTGTGAAGAGAGAGGGGAGGTGAAACTGGAGCCAGGAGGATGGCGGGAATGCTATCACAGTGATTCCAAGGAAGGATTATAGCAGCTTGAACTAAGTGGAGAAAGAGAAATGATTATAAGAATATAGTATTAAAGAGGTAAACTTAATAAGACCTGGTAAGAGAAGTCAAGGATAAGAGGAATGACGGGAGAGCTGGAGTGGGTGAGGGTGCCACCACATGCCGTAGGGAATCTGCGAGGAAGAGCATGAATGAGTTCACTTTTCCATCTGCTAAGTTCATAGTGACTTTGTAACATTTAAGTGGGCATCTTTATCTGTCATTTGAATAACTTAATGGAAGGGTCCAGGCAAGATAAAGCTTCCAAAATGCTGAGCTTTGTATGTGGTACTTACAGTCATGAAGGTATACAAGATCGCTTACAGAGAGAAGTGGAAAAGAGGAGACCTGAGGATGTAAATGATCCAGCATTTGGGCGGTGGGAAGAGCAGGGGAAAACAGCAAGGACAACTAAGAAAAAGTGGTCACTTGGACCTAAGGGATGAAAGTATCAGAAAGGAATGGCTGAACATGTCACATGGAACAGAGAAGTAAAATGAAGACAGCTGGGAGGTGGTTGGTGACCTTTGCTGTGTAGTTTGGTGGCATGTTAGTGGGAAGGTGAGGGTAAACTGCTGTGGTTTGGTGACTGGGCATTTTTCTGAATCAGGAGACTTGATGACACAGAGTCGGGGTGGTTTTGAGACTTGGAAGAGGGGGAAATGATGCAGGTTTGTTTTTAGATGCAATGAAGGGGACAGGAGAATTTGAAAGTGCTTATGCCTGATAACCCCTGAAAGTAGGAGAGAGCATCATCCACTAAGTGTAGAGTGAGTGGAGGTTGGCTAGGGGGCTTAAGATAGCAAACTGTTGAAGAAGTCATCAGAGAATGGGAAAGGAGTTGACAAAATGAGGAAGACCCAGCTAATTTCAAAAAACATTCTTTAGTGATACAAAATCTGGATACTTAGACTCCCCCTCATCCCATCCCCAGTAGTACACATGTGCTTAGATAAAAGAGTAGTGAAGACATATTATGGAATTGATCTAAGGCTCTGGATTTCTAGGTCATATAAAGTATCTTCAAGGTGCTGGTGAGAGCTCTTGTAAGTAACTGTCAGGGGGGCCATGGGTCTAAGGAAGTAAGTGAAGTGAATAAGGGTCTACAAAAGGAGATTAAGAGACTAGAAGACTTAAAGAAATAGAAAAGTGGATATGCAAATGTCATCACACTTACAAAAAATAAGAACAGAGAGTTGTCATTGCAATGAGACGTAGTTACAGGTGATGACAATATCCAGAGTATGTCATGGGTGAGCATGCTTGAAATAGAGTGACGTAGGGATTTTTGGCATTGAGGAGGTCAATGCTAAGGGATTCAGTAGATTGCCACATGGACTTTTAACTCACAAAGGATGCAGACAGGGATATATTGGAAATTAAAACTATAAACCAGATACTTAAGTACAAAAAGAATGCGACAGAAAAGGTAGTTGGAAGATGCCAGAAAGGTATAGCTGGATAGAGTGAGCTTCAAAAGAGGAGGCACTTTTTTTATGGGTGTAGAAGAACAATTCTTCAGAAGTAGCAATAAAAGCCTAGAGGATGCCTTCTGGTTCTGTGATGTACACAAAAGAACCTCTGTGGAGAAAGGAAGTAGCATCCTCCAAGGTAAGCTGGTGGTTAACCAAGATAAGGAGGTTGAGGGAGAATTCCGAAAAGAGTCTGAAGAGGAAATAGAATTTATAATGGAGTGGAGATACCATGGAGCACAGGGGAATTGCTTTTGGGTGGGGGTGTGCTGTGAGTCAGCAGTGAGATAACCGATTGTCCCAGGGGTGGTGGAGAGTGGAGGCAAATGAATAAAACAGCAGGATTATGAGATAAGACTGGTTAACCGAAAGGACCTTTCTTTGATAGTTTATGGGTTGAATTTTCTGCTCCAAAAGTGACAGTGATGTTATTAAGGCAAATCAACACATTTAAAAAATGGACAGGCATTAAACGCTATCTGCATGCAGAAGCATTAGGACCACTACAAAATGGGTGCTCTGGAAATTTATGTTTTAAGGCAGTGTTTCTGCAGTAGTTGCAAAGAATACATACCAACAATAGTGACTAACAATTGAGTAGCTTAAGCAACTGAATAATGAAGATGGTTATAAAATATGAACATGAAGAAAAACCTTTCACGGAATAAAAAGTCTTGACGTGATGTTCTGCTTTCAGCCATTATTCAGCCCTTTGTTGACTCAGTACTTAATAAGTTTTGCATGTCTGACTTGCAGAGATTCCCTGGGCACACAGCCTCGTTGGATTCACACTGATGGCTGCTTATCATTTTAAAGGGTGACATTTCTGTGGAAGTCAAGTTTGAAAAATGACCTTTAGTAACCTAATGAAGTGATAGTCAACTCTACAATGTTGCAATTTTGTTATTTCTGTCTGCTCTATTTCTTTTGCCGTTCAGGTCCTTCAGATACCTAGGCTTCTCTTTTTCCATTTATCTGTCCAAAATCCAAGCCTATCCATGTTCCTATGATCAGCTCCTTATACTGAATCAAAACTGGTAATCCTCTAGCTTTGTTTGGTGCGTTAAGAAGGACAGTTACCTGATTAAGACAATTTGTGATAAGGCACAAATGATTTTTAGTTGTAACTTTTTCAGTAGTCTTTTAATTCTAAAATAGGAGCTTTTGGAAATTATGTACAGTAGATGATATTGAATATGGGCCTTCTCTTACATCTTTTTCCTTCCTGTTTGCCCATGACCAATGTAATGGGAAGAAGCTACTTGGTCCTCCATGTCTAAAAGGTTGCCTGCTCTAGATACGCTCACAAACTGAGACTATGCACAGCTATGATGTAATTTCAAAGAACATGCAATCTGCTATGTGCTCCCAAATATCTCCCTGATTAGCTTGTATCAGTAAATTCCTCCCCTAGTATTTGGCTTAAAGTTCTTACTATTAGAATAATCTGTAATTGAATAGTGAAAGTCAAATCACTATTTCTAGAAAGTTCTTTTTAAGGGGAAGAATTATATTTATCTAGAAGACTTCGTTGTCTTTGTATTTGACCTATTTCCTATTGGAAATTGTGGTTGTCACTTTGGATTTGAATGTGCTATAGGAAGGAAAAGAGGAACTACTATAATTTCAGCCCCTTTTGTGGGCCAAGTACTGGCTAAGTATTTTCCATACATTCTCATTTAATTCTTACACCACCACCAAGGGAGATGGAATAATCTCTTAAGAGAAAACTTCAACTCAAGTGGGTAAATGGCTTAAGTTCCCTTGGCTAAGACACTTAGAAGTGTGGATTTGAACCCAACTTGGTCTGACTCCCCAACTCCACTGTTCTCCAGGAAACCTGGGTCCTTTTAGAGGAGCAAGCATCGAATGACATGACAGCCCTAAGAGGGATTGAATGGGCACTATCAGATCATGTAAGGACGGCTGGAGGAAGTGAAGAGCACAGCAGAGAGGGGAGGTTGGCTTTAAAAGGAAGAATATGCTTCATTCATGATTAAGCTTACCACCTAAATTTGGTGACATGATTTTTTGTGGTCTCCTAACAATTTCTATCAGCCCTATGGTTTGAAGATCTTAGTTTGCATTTACATCTTAGGCATGGAGACACCAATGCATGTACAGTAATCCCCTTTTATCCACAGTTTTGCTTGCCATGGTTTCCGTTACCCATGGTCAGCCACGGTCTGAAAATATTAAATGGAAAATTCCAGAAATCAATAACTCATAAGTTTTAAATTGTGCACCATTCTGAGTAGTGTGATAAAGTCTTGTGCTGTCCTGTTCTGTCCCTTCTTCATCACGAGAAGGGAGAGTATAGTACAATAAGATATTCAAAGAAAGAAAAAGAGACCACATTTATGTAACATATTATAGTATATTATTATATAAATGTTCTAGTTTACTATTGTTAATCTCTTACTGTGCCTAATTTATAAACTAAACTTTATTGTAGGTATGTATAAATAGAGAAAAACATGGTATATATAAGGTTCGGTAGTCTCTGAAATTCCAGGCATCCACTAAGAGTCCCAAAACGTTTCCCCTGTGTATAAGGGGGGGAATGCTGTATGCACAGTGGCATTTTATCTACCTCGGGTCCAGAGGAAGCTGTCTTTATTCTTAAACAGCAGCAGTTAGAATTTAAAGAACCTTATTTATAGAATATAGCAGGTCATGGATTGAAAATTTCAGGTCCCACAGCTGTCTGGGGCAGCTTTTGCTGAGTATACCACTTACGAGATGGAGACTAATGATTCTGGGCAGTTTCTTCATGCTGTTGTGACCTGAAGAATCTCTCCACTTTCAAGCTTGTACTTTAATAATGTGATGTTTTCCATCTCCATTAGTTTAGCTGCAGTAATGTCCTCAGTCAGGATATATATATAACGTCTTGGGGAAGACTAATAAGTCTTTTTTGGTGAGGTGAGCTTGTCAGCAAATCAAATTGGTAACATTTTTTACATGTCCTTTCATTCACTTGATTTTCAGCCTGAGTTGCTTAATAAATATGGATGTTCTATCCAGTGGATTTTCATTCTCATAATGGAACCGATGTTGCATTGCTGTTGTAATCGGTTTACGACTTTTCCCGTTATCTCTGGGAGTGCCATCAGGGTGGAACGTCTTTAAGTTCCATTTTGAAAAGCTGTCATGTTAGCTGCTTGGCCTTCAGAATGACCAACTCTTTGTTGGAGTTGCTTTGCTTTCTGGGGTCTCTAATGTATGACCTGATTGAAAAATGAGCCCTGGCTATTTTGTGCACAGGGGAGTTGGATAGAGGATTTCTACCTTGCCAACATTCCTATTATGGCACTAGCCTTTACAGGAAACTTCACTGCCATTCGAACCTGGCCACGAATGCCACAGATTAAGATGCCACCATTTGGGAATGTCGTTATCTTCACTTCAGAGACAAGTGATGAAATCAGAAATAAAAAGTGAACATTAGGAGAACATACCATCCTCAACTATGGATCTTCTGCTTGTGCTGTAAATATTAGCAAAAGACTGCCTTCTTTCATGACTTATGTAGGTCGAAGAGCTATTTTTATATGGGCATGATAAGCAAGTCAAGCATGGTATTGCCTTGTCTACTTTGCATTCTTTCGGAAAAGATTCTTCATTTATGAGGAACCCTGTAATGCCCTTTTTCCTTCAAGATGAGACTGTAAATCAGGGTAAAAAGTGTTGAAATTTTATATTATTTAAAGCATCTGTTCATTTTTTCCATTCTTATATACAAAGACAAATTAAAGAATGTTAAGTACATGGAAAAATATAGATGAAGCTTCTCTTCTGAGAAGATGTTGTGGATACATTTGGCCTCATTGGCAGACCCAAAGGGATAGTATGACACTGTAGGATAGTATCCCCACTATGGTTTACTCTAATAGTGTCTTTTTCTTAGATGTTGTTTTCAGTATTCCTGTGGTATTAACCTTAAGTGTTTTTTCTCCTTCTATTTTTTTCAATTTTTTCCCCCTAGGGATATTTGAACAGCCAGTGTTTAATGGGTTAATACAGATAACTGTATTAGGGTTCTCCAGAGAAATAGACCAATAAGATATATGGAGAAAATTTGAGATTGGTTTTTTTTTTTTTTGTTTTTGTTTTTGTTTTTTTTAAGAAATTGGCTCCCATGATTGTGGGTGTTGGCAAGTCTGAAATCTGTAGAGCAGGCCAGCAGGCTGGAGACTCAGGTTAGACTTGATGTTACAGTCTGGAGTACAAATTTCGAAGAGGCAACAGGCTGGAACTCAATCAAGCAGGGTTTCTGTGTTGCAGTGTTGAGAATTTCTCCTTCTATAGGAAACCTCAATCTTTTCAGGCCCTCAGTGGAGTAGGTGAAGTCTGCCCACATTGTGGAGAGTAATCTGCTTTACTCAAAGTCTACTGATTTAAATGTTAATCATACGTTAAAAATTATCTTGACAGCAACATATAGACTGGCATTTGACCAAACAACTGAGTATTAGCCTACCAGGCTGACATGAAAAATTAACCATCATAATCACATTATGTTTATGGTGAACATTTTGAAAGTTTCAGAAGAATATGGAACTATATCACCTCTTGGGGTAATACACAAAGCACATATATAGAGAAGGTGCTACTAAAATAGAGAACAGCTTTGGTCCTGAACTATGTGGTCCTAGTTAAAGGCAGAGTTTCAACTGGCATCCCATCAGCCAAATTTGGCCTGCAGAATTGTTTATATTTGGCCCATATTGTATTTTAAAAAATGAATTAGTTGCCAATATTTAAAAATAGGGAAAATTCACAGCAATAAAATCTAGACTTTTTACTTTTCTCAGAAGATCTGGCAACCAGGGTTCTTACACCGTCTTAGCCATGATTAACACTGAGAAGTAGTTATCTCGTTTAGACACACATTTCCTGTTGGGCTGCTGCATCGATTTATGTTAACTGCTGGGCTCTTGTTGGTATTTGAGATTATGACCCCCTGCCATAAAGGAAAAAGAGATCCTGTGGGCTGGCAAGGTTCTATGGAGGATTCTAGCTTAGCCTTGATTGGGACTTAGACAAGCAAAGTGAAAAGGGAATATTTCAGCTGACCTTCAAAGAAAGAAGCGAAGAGGCATGGAGGTGGGATTGTATGTGAGGAAACTTGCCTAACCGCAAGAAGTCTGTGAGTTTGGGTAGAGGAGAAAATAAGGTTGACTTGTCAGACAGAAGCTAGGATATTAATTAAAGCAACAGTGTATTTTTAACAATTAAACCTCAAATTCTCTGTGCCCTAAAATAACTGACATTTATATCTTGTTTATGTGAAGTCCAAAGTAGGTGTTCCCAATGAGTGAATCTTTTAAGCCGTGATTCAAGGGTCCAGGCTCTTTCCATCTTGTGGCTGTGCCGTGACTTCTAAAGTCACAGCAGAAGAGGAAAGAGGATGAATGACTGTGTAAGGCAGATTTCCACTGAGTAGACCTGGAAGTGCTGCATGTCCTTTCTGCCCACATTTCATTGGCCACCCCTTACCACAAGGGAAGGCTGGGCAGTGGGGTCTAGCTGTGTTCCTGGGTGAAAGAAGAAACAGGAAAGAAGAAACAGTCCCTAGCACAAGAGATAGGGGCATTGAAGTTAACCAGGCAGGAGCTGCTGTATGTTGTAGGATATTCATTAATAACTATATAGCATATATTTACAGACTCCTTACTTCTACATGTTGGATGCTATGCTATGCACTGAGTAGCCTTTTGAGCAAAGGAGCAACATGGTAAAAGCAGTGTTTTGAGAAATTAGCCCAGTGGCAAAGTATAAAAACAAGACAAGGCAAACTCTAAGTCAGGGAGGATGAGAAGGAGGCTGTTGTTTTTCTCCAGCTGAGAGCCAATGAGATTGGGTATATAGCAATATTAATAGTACCTGTAGCAATAACAGTATGTGCCATGCAGTGTTTGTTGTAAGCCACTTTACATGTATTTAATCATCACTCAAATTTATGATATAAGTGCTATTACTCTTAATATTTTCCTTTTCTAGATGGGGAAAGCAAGGCTTCAAATGATTAAATCATTTGCCCATATTCACGTAAATCTTGGCAGGACCTGAGGATTTGAACTTAGGAATTCAATGTTATTTTATAACAACTGTAGAATTAATGAAACGAAAATACATCTAATGGAAACATGAGTTTAAGCAAACAATAATGAGAACTCTGTTATTGATTTTAGAAAAACACTATGCTTACTAAAAGACCTTGGTAACCTGAAGAAGAAAAAGAAGGAGTGAAATCAGAAAAACAACCTGTTAAGAAATATCGCTATCCTTGGGCACACTTGATTAGATTTAGATAACTTCTAATGACAGTTTTTGGTAAATTCTAGGCTGCTTGTGAATATGACGTCTTTGTTAACCACACTCAAAAACAAATCATTTATTATCTTTAATTCTTTATTGTGATAAATATGCCAGAACACCCATTTCTCTGTCTGTCTCATGTTCTTATCATGATTATAATAGGTATAATTTCAAATAATAAACTTAAAATAATATGTGCCTCGTATTTCCAGAAATGTTAATCAACACCAGAAACTTTGGGTTGTTGACATGAAGTTCTGTTTTTGGCAGTTGACTGTTGGGATGGCCCAGATGGAGAGCCAGTAGTACACCATGGTTATACGCTCACGTCAAAAATTCTCTTCAGAGATGTTGTGGAGACCATCAACAAGCACGCCTTTGTGAAGAATGAGTGAGTATAGCAACACCTGGGAGCTCAGCTATATGCCTCCCACGTGGAGCACTGTCTGATAGAACATGGCGACAAAACCACACACTCTTCCTGGGACTCCACATCTCCCTTTCTACCGCCCTAGTTCTCTCCTTTCTTCCCAGCAAAACATTGTGAACAAATAATACGGGCTCCATGTTAGTACTTTCCCATGTTCCATTGATTCCTGATCCCGTTCTCTCTCAACTTACTTCCTTAAAGACGTTCTTGCAAAGAGTGACTCCTAAACTTCTAAACCCAGGGTGTAGAGTGTCCATGAAGTCTGGAAACACAGGTTACTACATACATAATTAATAGTTCTTTGATATTACATTACAATATAGTAAAGTGCTAATATCTTGCTCGACGTCCTACATATGCACTGAAGTGTGTGGTGTCCGTGTTACTTAACCGCTCCTTGGCATTTGATGATGTTGAGTATTTCTGCCCCAGCACTTGCCTTTTTTGGCTTCCGTTATATCGTTCTCTCCTCCATTGCTATCATTGCTTCTCACTCTCCTTTTTTGGCCCATGATCTTTTACTTCTTCACTCATTTAATTGTTACTATTTCCTAAGGTGTTGCCCTTTGCCTACTTTTTGGATGTTTATCAAATTATATGTCTAGCACTGTTTTCCTGAGTTCCAGACCTCTATAGGAAAATCCTCAGTGAGTATTCATCTGATATCCCACAGGTGTAGGGAGCCACAACACTGAACACAGAGGAGATTCCTGCCACCGTAGGGCTCACACCCCAAATGCAGCGCCTCATTCTGCCAAGCTTCCTCTTGCCGCTCGCTCTGTTTCCTTTTATTTAGGAGCAGCACTGTCTACCAGTGGCTTCAGCTAGAGTCACTCTAGAGTCAGGCAATGCTTGTCGGTTCTGTTTCCTGGATTATCCTTTGACTCCATTGCCTTCTCTTCGATTTCACTTCCCCTTTGGTTCATCCTTTACACTGGTGCTATGGTTTTCTTTCTGAACTATGAGCATAATGCTATAATTCTTAAAGTCCGTCAAAAGCTCCCTGTAGCACACAAGCATGTCACGCCTTTTGACGGCTGGCCTCTCCCATCCCTTCCAGGGCCTTCTCCAACCATTGCTCCACAGAGACTTAGGATTCTGCCTTTCATGACTGTCCCTCAGCTTCCACATTGAGCTCAGCTCCTTACCAATGCTCCACCCTCGCATATGCTGTTCTCTCTGCCTGGGACGCCCTTCCCCATTATGCCACCTGCCTAATTCTTGCTTATCCTACAAGACTGTTGAAGTATTGTCCCTCTGGCAACTTACTGATACCACCAGCTGGTTTAAATCTTCTTTTTCTCTGTATTTAGCACCCTCAGCATAACTCTGTCATATCATATAGCACCCTCTTGCAATTGTTGATTTTTTGCCTTCTTTTAAATCTGTAAGATTTAGACTCATTGAAAATATGGAGCTACATCTTATTTATTTCTTATTTATTCTTTGTTGCCTAGAAGGTGTTACACCTTCAAAGTACCAGATATTCAAGAAAGATTTTTGAATTAAAAGAAGCAAATTAAAATTACAGTTATGTAAAATTAATTTTTTACAAGTTATTAGTAGCCTTTAAAATTTTTTTTTTTTTTTTTTTTTGAGACAGAGTCTCACTCTCTTGCCTGGGGCGAGTGCCGTGGCGTCAGCCTAGCTCACAGCAACCTCAAACTCCTGGGCTCAACCAATCCTACTGTCTCAGCCTCCCAAGTAGCTGGGACTACAGGCATGCGCCACCATGCCCGGCTAATTTTTTCTGTATATTTTTAGCTGTCCAATTAATTTCTTTCTATTTTTGGTAGAGACGGGGTCTCACTCTTGCTCAGGCTGGTCTCGAACTCCTCAGCTCAGAACGATCCGCCCGCCTCGGCCTCCCAGAGTGCTAGGATTACAGGCGTGAGCCACCGCACCCAGCCAGCCTTTAAAATTTTTAATATTTGGTCTTCTTATTAATTAACCATGAGGTTAAAATGCTGTTCTAATAAAACACACTTGCTGCAAAGCAGGGTTGGTTTATGGTGTCTTCCATGTGAAGAATCTCGAGTACTGAATTCTGATGGGTCTTCACAACCCTGATTTCTACCCATCTTCATCAAACTGATGAAGTAAGTTTGCCTTTGTTTCCCAATAGATGAAGTAGGATGTGGAGAAGACTTGCTGCCTTTGTACCTTGGAGGATCCTCTAGTGACTTGACAGTTTGCTTCAAGTTTAGAAACATTTAGAAGAAAAGCACTTCAAGTTAAAACAGTCAATAAGCTTGTTTAGTACATTTTAAAAGTTTGGCTTTTTTCTTTCTTACATTTTAGTTGCATCTTTATATCAGGGTTTTTCAACCTTGACAATATTGATATTTTGGGCCAGACAATTTTTTGTATTAGAGAATGGTCTTGTGCATTTATAGGATGGTCAGCAACATCCTTAGCTTCTACTCACTAACTGGCAGTAGTACCCCCTGAAATATGACCACGAAAAATGTCTTCAGACATTGACAAATGTCCCTTGTTGGGGCGGAGGGGAATTGCCCCCTCTCTGGTCGAGAAGCACAGCTTTACGCTAAGCATCATTAGACACTGAGAGGCTTTATTTTATTTTATTTTATTTATTTCAGGGTATTATGAGGATACAAACATTATGGTTACATTTTATGTCTTTGCCTCACCCAAGCGAGGGTTAGAAGCATGCCTTTCCCCTCTACAATGCTCCCCGTGTCCTTTAGTTGCGGGTTTACTCCCTTGATCCCCCTAATCCCTGGAGAGTATTTCTGCCATGTGAGCACCCTAGTGTTTATCAGTTAGTACCAATTTGATGGCGAGTACAAGTGGAGCCCATTCTTTGGATCTTGTGATACCTCACTTTTGATAATGGGCTTAAGTTTAATCTAGGAAAATATATGAGGTGTTTAGATCACTGTCATTTCTTATGATTGACTAATATTCCATTGTATACATATACCAAATTTTAATAATCCACTCATGAATTGATGGGCACTTGGGTTGTTTCCACATCCTTGCAATAGTGAATTGTGCTGCCATAAACATTCGGGTGCAGATGTCTCTATTGTAGCATATCTTTTGCTCTTTTGGGTAGATGCCTAATAGTGCTATTGCTGGATTGAATGGTATTTCTATTTTTAGCTCTTTGAGGTACCTCCAGATTCTTTTCCACAGAGGTTGCACTAATTTGCAGTCCCACCAGCAGTGTAAGAGTGTTCCTGCCTAGACACCGAGAGGCTTTTTATAAATGAATTGATAATTTGAAAATTCATTGTTAAAACTCCCTGATGTGGCTGCAAGGCAACTCAGCATTGCTAGTTTGTTGTTGCTGTTGTTTTTCTCTCTCCTAACACTCTAGGGTAAAACCTGTGTGAAGAAACAAATAGCTAGCAGATTGTAGTCAGGTAACCAAGCTAACCTCAGTCGCGAAGGCTCATCTTACACATGACCTGCAGCATCGGGTTTTACTAATGAGGAGAGAATGTAATTTCAGGAGGTCATAGGCAGCTTGTGCTTGTTTGGTAATCCTGGAAAGAGAATTTTTCTCCAGATGATTTAAATATTGGTTTATATACTCTGGAAAAAAAATATATTGCTTATTATTTCTGAAGATATGTGATGGAAAACTAGAAAAAAAAATCACTAAACCTGAATTCGGTCTGAGGAATAAACAAAGTCAATAGAGTAGTAAAATCACGTAGTCAGCTCTGTCCCTGTCTGCCTTGGCCACCAACTCCTCAGGCTGCCTTTGGGTAATTACTTTACGTGGCTCTCACATACTCTGTGCTGAAACCTGAGTGCTGGTGTAGAGTGAATGAATGCTTGACTGTTTTTTTGGACAAAGACTAGAATGTAATTCTGTGAAAGTGATTTTGAAATGCCTGACATAGGATGCTATAAAACACAGAATTCCATTATGTTATTTTATTTTTATCTTCAATAATAATTTTCAAGCTGAGAGCTGATTATATTTTTTAGTGTAAATAACTGCATTTAATAATATTAAGTGGTCTCTTAAATGTTTCTAGGGTTATCAATAAATAAGGCAAAATTACATTATATGAGTTTGCTTTTTCCTTTTTTTTGTTTTCAAAGATATGTACCTACTCTTTTTTTTCCTGACGTCTAATGTTAGACTAAGTCATCCCCCATGGATTGGTATTTTCTTCAGCTATTATGCCTAGCAAAGTATATTTGCCTAGAGGAATTTTTTTTAATGCATCTATAATCTTTCTCATTTTAAAAGCATTTTAATCATCCTACTCTTGCAAATACTGTCACTAGGATTGTAGGAACACAATGAATATGGAATCATTTTTTAAAAATCCCTGTGTGTTGCCTGTACCTGACGCCTCTGGAATGTGTTGTTATTTTCTCAGGTTTCCGGTTATATTGTCTATTGAGAATCACTGCAGTATCCAGCAGCAAAGGAAGATTGCTCAGTACCTGAAAGGAATATTCCGAGACAAACTGGACCTGTCATCTATAGACACAGGGGAGTGTAAGCAGCTTCCAAGCCCTCAAAGTTTGAAAGGCAAAATCCTAGTGAAGGTAATTACTTCAAGTAATGCAATAGGAGGCAGTAATTACCAAGTAAGCCTGCCCTCCCTTTTAAAGACTAAAAACTGACTTAAAAGGAGGAATAATAATAAGAAGAATCAATAAAGGAAGGATTGTCTAGATCTGCGTATGCATCTTAATCCAATTTATTTATAGTCATATCTTCAGAACAAGCTTATTGTTGACTAAGCACAAATTCTGGGATTTGATTTTATGAAGTGGGAACACCAATACTGTAAGCCAAATGTTTAACGTTTTGCTCTGTAATAGTTCACACCGGAGAGAAATGTACGCATAGGAGTGTGAGGTTCAGGAAAGGAGAAGGCTCCTTGTATCCATTTCTGAAAGCATTTCTTTCAGATGTTTTTCTCTTATTTCAAGCTCCAATAACTGTCAAAAAAAAAAAAAAAAAACACAAGTCTTCACGGTTGATCAGTCTTGGTTATGCAAGTGAGAAGAGCTCACTTCAAAGAGGAACGTAGGCACAGACGTTACGCCCCACAGGACCGCGTATATATGAAGGAGCAGAGCAGTAGGTGAATAGAATGACATTTCATAAACTGATGTTCTGAGGGAGGAAACTTACTACCATAAATATTATTAATGCAAAGAATAGCCAGAAAGACAATTCCTTGAGTTTTCAGACCACTGACTTTGTGGTTTTACTTATTTTCAGTAAATTTTGTGTGTTTGGACTAAAACGACCTCAGACAGTTACACTGTTTTGAGATTAAAAACCTAAAGAAAAGCAGTAGAGTATTAATATTCAAACTATGTTACATTTTACTTAAAAGGAATGTGTACAAAAAACCAAATATCATACAGGAAGAGTAGGAAAATCAGGGAAACAATGTAATTTCATGGCAAGACTTTAATTGAGGCTTTAAGGGAGGGCCACACATAAGAAAGGTGTAAAGTAGTTATCTTTAGAATTGGTCGAAACCAGTTATTCTGTCAATTAAGTGAAAATTATAGATTCTGAATCTATCAGGGAGGTGTTGCCAGGCATTCGTATGCATAAAAGCATTTTGAATAAAAGCTCCAAATAATGCAACAGGTAACATTAAGGCCAATTCGCCTAAGTCTTGCTAAAGCAAACTCCTGTGATACAAACTGATTTCTGGGTTCAAAAGTGAAATGTCATATATATAGCCTTATAAATGTTTCCATGTTTCCTAAATATTCCTTAATAATCAGTCAGGAGGTAAATGCAGATTAAGTCCATTTGATGGAAATCTTTCCCTTTGGACAGTGGAACTTAAGGTGGATGTTTGATGTGAAGTAA
>RJWJ010022641.1:0-21103 GCA_004363605.1 Indri indri | reverse complement strand
GAGAACAGGGTAGATCAAACAGAAGAAAGAATCTCAGAGATTGAAGACAGCTCCTTCCAAATGAATAAGTCGGTCACAGAGATAGAGAAGAAAATAAAGAAAAAAGAAGCAAGTTTACAGGAAATGTGGGACTATGTAAAAAAAACCTAACCTGCGATTGATCGGTCTCCCAGAAAATGAAGAAGAAACCACGCAAGGGCTGGATAACCTATTTGAAGATTTAATAGAGGAGAATTTCCCAGTCCTTGCTAAAAATCTAGATATACAGATACAAGAAGCGCAGTGGACCCCAGGGAGATTCAATGCAAATAGAAAGACACCACGTCACGCAGTCATCAGATTGACCAAAACAGCCACTAAAGAGGCCCTTCTATGAGCGGTAAGGCGAAAGAAACAAGTAAAATACAAAGGAAAGCCTATCAGAATAACTTCAGATTTCTCAACTGAAACCCTACAAGCAAGAAGAGCCTGGGGCCCCATTCTCACTCTTCTGAAACAGAATAATGCCCAGCCTAGAGTTCTGTACCCTGCAAAATGAAGTTTTATATATTAAAGAGAAATAAAGACATTCTCAGACAAACAAAGTCTGTGGGAATTCACCAAGACAAGACCAGCTCTCCAAGAAGTACTCAAACCCGAATTACAGAAAGACCAGCACAATAAACACTCACGAATGTAAAACCACTCAAAAGCTAAAGATCAGAAGCTAGAATCCACAATGGCTCAAGAGAGAAAACAAAGCAACAAAAAGCAACTCAACAGTTTGATGAACAATTTACCCCATTTATCAGTTCTTTCAATAAATGTGAATGGCTTGAACTCCCCTCTCAAGAGACATAGACTGGCTGAATGGATAAAAAAATAAAAGCCAGGTATCTGCTATCTTCAGGAAATGCATCTAACCTACAAGGATGCATTTAGACTCAAGGCAAAGGGGTGGAAATCAATATTTCAAGCAAATGAAAGCCAAAAGAAGGCTGGTGTAGCAGTTTTGATCTCAGACGACTTAGTTTTTAAATCGACAAAAGTAATGAAAGACAAAGAGGGCCACTATATAATGGTGAAGGGTACAGTTCAACAAGAAGACATAACAATTCTAAATATGTATGCACCCAACCTAGGTGCAATCAGATTCATAAAGCAAACTTTACTTAACCTAAATAATTTGATGAACAGCAACACCATTATAGTTGGAGATTTCAACACCCCACTGACAGCACAGGACAGATCCTCCAATCAGAAAATTAGCAAAGAAATTATGGTCTTAAACAGAACCTTAGAACAAATGGGCCTGACTGACATATACAGGACATTCAACAAAAAACACCAAAATGTACATTCTTCTCAGCAGCTCATGGGACATTCTCTAAGATTGATCACATACTAGACCACAAAGAATGCCTCAAAAAATTTAAAAAAATAGAAATTATACCATGCATCTTCTCAGATCACAGTGCAATAAAAATAGAAATCAACCCCAGCAGGAACACTCATCTCTATACAAAGTCATGGAAATTAAACAACTCCCTGCTGAACGATTCCTTCATAAATGACTAAATAAAAATGGAAATCAAAAGATTCTTTGAACTAAATGACAAAGGTGACACAAGTTACCAAAATCTGTGGGACACAGCCAAAGCAGTCCTGAGAGGAAAGTTTATCTCCATAAATGCTTATATCCAAAAGTCAAAAAGATCACAAACACACAACCTAATGAATCGACTCAAAGAACTGGAAAAAGAAGAACAGACCAACCCCAGACCCAGCAGAAGAAGGGAAATTATTAAGATCAAATCAGAGCTTAATGAAATTGGCAACAGGGAAACCATACGGAAGATTAATAAAACAAAAAGGTGGTTCTTTGAAAAAGTAAACAAAATTGACACGCCCCTGGCTAAACTCACGAAAAACAGAAAAGAAAAATCTCTGATATGCTCTATCAGGAACAAAAAAGGAGAAGTTACAACCGATGCCAAGGAGATTCAAGACATAATTTATGAATATTACAAATATCTTTATGCACTCAAACTGGAAAATGTGGAGGAAATGGACAAATTTTTAGAAACACACAGCCTCCCTAGGCTCAACCAGGAAGAAATAGAATTCCTGAACACACCAATATCAAGTACTGAAATTGAAACAGCAATAAAAAACATCCCAAAAAAGAAAAGTCCCGGACCAGATGGTTTCACACCCGAATTTAACCACACCTACAAAGAAGAACCGGTGCCCATCCTGCAGAAATTATTCCACAACATCGAGAAGGATGGACTCCTCCCCAACACGTTTTATGAAGTCAACATAACCCTGATACCAAAACCAGGAAAGGATGCATCAAAAAAAAGAAAACTACAGACCAATATCCCTTATGAATATAGATGCAAAAATTCTCAACAAAATTCCAGCTAACCGAATCCAGGTGCTTATTAAGAAAATAATCCACCATGACCAAGTGGGCTTCATTCCAGAGATGCAGGGATGGTTCAACATATGCAAATCTATAAATGTAATTCACCACATAAACAGAAGCAAAAGCAAAAACTATATGATACTCTCAATCGACGCAGAAAAGGCATTTGAAAAAATTCAACACCCTTTCATGATAAGAACGTTTAACAAAATAGGCATAGACAAGGCTTACCTAAAAATGAAACAAGCCATTTATGACAAACCCACAGCCAACATCATACTGAATGGGGAAAAATTGAAAGCTTTCCCACTTAGAACTGGAACCAGACAAGGTTGTCCACTGTCTCCATTTCTATTCAACATAGTGCTGGAAGTCCTGGCCACAGCAATCAGTCAAGAGAGTGGAATTAAAGGCATACGAATGGGAACAGAAGAGATCAAACTCTCACTATTTGCTGATGATATGATATTATATCTAGAAAACCCCAAGGATTCAACCAAGAGGCTACTGGAACTGATAAATGAATTCAGTAAAGTTTCAGGGTACAAAATCAATACACACAAATCAGAGGCTTTCATATATGCCAACAGCAGTCATACAGAAAACCAAATCAAAGATTCAATTCCCTTCACAATAGTAACAAAGAAAATAAAGTACCTAGGAATATATCTAACTAAGGAGGTAAAAGACCTCTACAGGGAGAACTATGAGACACTGAGGAAGGAAATAGCAGAAGACGTAAACAGGTGGAAAACCATACCATGCTCGTAGGTCGGCAGAATAAACATTGTTAAAATGTCTATACTACCCACAGTGATCTACAGATTCAATGCAATCCCTATTAAAATACCAACATCATTCTTCACAGATGTAGAAAAATTTATTCTATGCTTCGTATGGAACCAGAGAAGACCCCGTATAGCAAAAAAAATTCTGGGCAATAAAAGCAAAATGGGAGGTATCAATTTACCAGACTTCAAACTATACTACAAAGCTGTAATATTAAAATCAGCATGGTACTGGCACAAAAACAGAGCCATTGACCAGTGGAACAGAACTGAGAACCCAGATATGAAACCATCCTCATATAGCCACCTAATCTTTGACAAAGCAGACAAAAACCTACACTGGGGAAAAGAATCCTTAATCAATAAATGGTGCTGGGAAAACTGGATAGCCACATGTAGAAGACTGAACCAGGATCCACACCTTTCACCTCTCACAAGAATCAACTCACGCTGGGTAACAGATTTAAACCTAAGGAATGAAACTATTAGAATTCTAGAGGAAGAAGTTGGAAACACTCTTCTAGACATTGGCCTAGGCAAAGAATTTATGAAGAAGACCCCAAAGGCAATCACAGCAACAACCAAAATAAATAAATGGGACCTGATGAAATTAGAAAGCTTCTGCACAGCCAAAGAAATTGTCACAAGAGCAAACAGACAACCTACAGAATGGGAGAAAATTTTTGCATGCTACAAATCTGATAAAGGGCTGATAACTAGAATCTACTTGGAACTCGGGAAAATCAGCAAGAAAAAATCAAACAACCCTATCAAAATGTGGGCAAAGGACATGAACAGAAACTTTTCAAAAGAAGACAGAATAATGGCCCAAAAACATATGAAAAAATGCTCAACACCTCTAATCATCGGGGAAATGCAAATCAAAACCACAATGAGATATCACTTATCTCCAGTGAGACTGGCCTTTATCAAAAAGTCCCAAAACAATAAATGTTGGCGTGGATGCGGAGAGATAGGAACACTCATACACTGCTGGTGGGACTGAAAACTAGTGCAACCTCTGTGGAAAGGAATATGGAGATACCTTAAAGAGATACAAGCAGAATTACCATTTGATGCAGCAATCCCATTACTGGGCATCTACCCAGAAGAACCAAAGTCGCTCTATGAAAAAGACACCTGCACCCGAATGTTTATAGCAGCACAATTCACAATTGCAAAGATGTGGAAACAACCCAATTGTCCATCAATACATGAATGGATTAATAAAATGTGGTATATGTATACCATGGAGTTCTATTCAGCTTTAAGAAACAATGGTGATATAGCACCTCTTGTATACTCCTGGATAGAGCTGGAACTCATTCTACTAAGTGAAGTATCCCAAGAATGGAAAAACAAGCACCACATGTACTCACCATCAAATTGGTATTAACTGAACAACACATAAGTGTACATATAAGAATAACATCTATTGGATGTCGGGCAGGGGGGAGGGGGAGGAGGGGACGGGTATATGCATACACAAAGAGTCCAATGTGCACCATCCGAGAGATGGACACGCTTGAAACTGGGACTTGGGGGAAGGGAGGGGCAAGGGCAACATACGTAACCTAAACATCGGTACCCCTATTATAACAAACAATAAAAAAAAATGTTTTGAATTCTTTGTCTGGCATTTTGAAAATTTCATTTTGGTTAGGAACCATTGCTGAAGAGCTGCACCTCTTTGGAGGTGTCATCACAACCTGCTTTTTCACAGCTCTAGTATTACTGTGCTGATGGCCGCACATCTGGAGAAACAGCTGCTGCTTCTTATTTCTGAATTTACTTTGATTGGGGAAGCACTTTTTCTTCTTGAAGATGTGACTATGACATATTTTGAGTAGGGTTATTTTGTTTTGCTTCTGGAGGCAGCTGGTGGTGGCCTCTGTGTTGTTTCCTTGTTTATAAACAGCCTAATAAGCGCTGGTTTTAGTAGCAATACACTGGCTGGGTCAGGAGGCTGAAGCCTACTGAGGAGCAGAGGTGGTGTGTGTGGGTGATGGTGGTAGTGGAGGTCGTGCGAAGCCGGCTCCCTTACTGAGCTCTGTGCACTCGCATCAGCAGATACATTAAAGAGCTGTGTGTGGCACTGCAGGTGAGGGCCAGCTGTGGCAGTGGCAGTGGTGTTTACGCTTGCACCTTGTTAACCTGGAGAAGTAGTTCTGCGTCCCAGGCAATGGGTTGGCCATGCAGTGCTCAGTGGCTGTAGTCCCATGTTCTGTCTCTGGAAAGTTGGTCAAAGCCAGACAAGGCTGGGCCAAGTAAGTCTGCACTTGGGCCGCTTGATGGTGGGTGCAGGTGCTGACCCAACAGAGGCTGGGGACAACCCAGGGCCCCTGGAGAAACACTGCAGTGAGCAGCATCAAAGACCCATGGGGAAAGAGAGGCAGCTTGAGCTAAACAGCCTAGCAAAGTGGTAGTGGGACCCACTTAGCTCTCATGCTTGCAGCCCGACACTGGCAGCAACTTGGGACAGCTCGCTAAGTCACATGCAGCTTGCCTCCAGACCAGGAAGTAACCTCACGTCACACAACTCCCAGCCAGGCTCAAAGCCATACCTCTTAGGCAAAACCCTTCCTGGCCCCTTGGTGGGTGGAGGGGACTCAACTTCAGTGTCCATGGCTGCAGCCCACATCGCACTCACTCTCACTTCCGGCCATGGGGACTCCTCCCCGAGGCAAGACCAGGTCTCAAAGCCATGGCTGGCAAACCAGTGACTGCTGCCCACGCTGGCTGGTGAGATACTGTGTAGCCAGTGATGAGTGAGGATCAGGGATGGCCTCCTTTCATTAGTGCTCAGTGCTTGGAGTGTTGCAGCAGAGATGACCGGGAATAGACCAAGAGACACACAGAGGTATAGCAAAAACAGGTTTTATTTCACGCCGGCCGTCAAGGCCCAGAGGGGGATTTGCTCTCCCCAAATTCTGAGCACCAGACAAAGAGGATAGCAGTCGTCTTTTATATACTCTGCTTAAGGAGGAGGGGCACGGTTACAACAGGGTTAACGTTAGTGAGGCAGAGTCCTAAGCTACTTCATGGCCTGGTACTCTAATTGCTAGAAGTGTTTATGAGGGCAGCACTGTCAGGGAAAAGTTGCAGGGGAGGAGGCCCAGGGAAAGGGTGCAAGGGAGGAAACCCGGTAGTGGAATTTTCCACTTTAGTGGAATTTTCCAATTTTCCACTTCAGGAGCAAATGTGGGGCGCTTCCCAGTGCCCCTTCTTCTCACAGTCTCCTCACTGCTCCCCAAGTCAGATTCAAGGCTTCTGGGGATCAAAGACCTCCCTGTGCCCAGGAATGTGTCTGACAGAGGCACTCACTTCCCCTCTCATGGACTGAAGACTCATCACTTCCTGCAGGGCCCTGCCACGCCAACTGTTGCCTGCCTTCTTTTTAGAGTATCCAAAGTATACTTTTGCTTTCATGTTTACTCCCGTGTTCCTTCTTGGATACACACAAACAGTGTGAATCTCTCCACACTATTTTGCTATTTCCAAGTTGGAGGGCACACTGGCTAAGCCTCTACTCTACCATCTTGGAATGGAAAAAAAAATAAACTCCTTGTTAGGCTTTGGTATGAAGTGGTGTTTGTTAGATTTCATAAAATTAATAGGAAAGCGGCCCTCGCAGCAAGGAAGCAAGGGCTTTTGCAAACAGCCCACAAGGAACTGAGACCTCTCTTGGAATTTGATCCACTAGCATCGGATTGCTAGAAATTTTTATTATTACTGTATATATTACAGGGACCTTAGAATAATTTAATTCCAATCACCTCCTCCTCCTCGTTACTGCTGTCCAGCATTTTATTTTCACTCTTATCTCCATGATGAAAACCCTTGTACTTTGTAACTTTACCTTTAATGGAAAATCTGTACCTTGCAGACTGAAGGACAAAACCATTAACTTGTAACTGAAAATATTGCTGTGATTACCCAATCCTGGGAAAATTTTTTCTAATCTAACTGATGCTATTTGCTTCTGTAAGCCTGCTTGCTGAAAGAATCTAATCAAGTCACTTAGCCAAATAGGGGCCCGAGGTAGGTCCCGGACCCAACGGTTATGGAATGTACGATGTAACTTTCTTGCTTTTGTTCTTTGTTCTACTTTCTGCCCTAATTCCACTCCTCCGTGCCCAATGTCAAGTAGCCCTGACTAAAAATAGTATAAAGACTCCTTGTTTTTGTCGACTAACCACCATTCTCTGTACCTGTACCCAGACAGGGCAGGCATGGTCACTGGCCAGCTAATAAACACTCACAATTTGGCTCAATTCGGTCTTAAGGTGGTCTTTCTCTCACTCCGCTCCATAACATTTGGAGGCCCCAGAGAGATTTTGCCCAGTATGGGCATACAGTGACCACCGGTGTCTGGAGCCCAAGTGTGGGGTACCATACGCAGCCTAGGGGGGAGCTCCTGAGGAATAATCCTCAACCCCAGGCGATGGTAGGGGCTACACGCCGGATTATGGCACCCCAAAAACATGTTAGAAAGTCTCTTGGAGTGAGTCTGGGTTTACTTTTCACTTACCCGTAAGTCTTTTTGTTGTTCTTTGTTCTTTGGTTTTGTGTGTGGGCCCTTCTTGGATATCCGTGGGAAGGCTGGACGCAGTCACATTCCCAGGGTTTGCAGCTCTGGTAGTGTGACGTCACATGGAGCCTGCTTTGGAGCACTACCCGGACGGGTGGTCACTGCACCACCATAAGGCAGACAGTCTGTGTCCAAAGTGTTGGAATTTGGTCTTCCTGGCAGTTTGACTGTTTTTGGAGAGTGTGTGAGTCGTTTGTAAGAGTATTCTTGTTGTGTCTGTGCTTTCTAGTTTCATGTTTTATGGTTGTCTTTATCTTTATTCTAAGTTGAAAGTTGTGGATGGGATCTGGAGGACCAACTGAGAAGGACGGGGGTCGAGGACAAGGGGAACGAAGGCAGGTGCAGAGGCCCGATCGGAACCACCCTTGTCGCACCCACTGTCAGACAAAGGATCAGTGGAAAGTACAGTGGAAGAAGCCTGCATCTGTGTCAGTTACTAAGAGCAAATTGGGTTAGATGTTTAATTACTGAGGTCCATTGTCTTTCTGTGATTCTAGAGTTGCAGATTTTTTCCTTTTGTCTAGGTTTTAAGCAACACCCAGGGTCCTGCTGTTTCTTGCAGTTGTGTTGTGTATTCTGACCTCTTGCTGTTCCAGGTTTGTATGGGATTCTGGGTAGTAAGTGCGGACATCGTTTACGATCCCAGGCATGCATATTACGGTGGGGGCGCCTTACTGCCTTTGCCGCAGAGCGTCTTATCACCACAATCCCAGCCAGGCCTTTTGCATTGGTTCCTTAATCTTTGTCCTGTTTATTGTTTTTCTTGTCAGAAACGGCTCTCGTTGAATCCGGACGGGTGAGGTTAACTAACGCCACTTGCAATTGTTGGGTGTGCACCTCCAGATCCAGCTTTAACCTATTGTTGTGTGTTTGCAATGGGTCAATCTACATCTTGCGTTGTTGGTACCCCAATTGAATGTTTTTAAAGAAGTTTTTAAGATTTCCAGCAGCACGCCAAGATGTATGGGTTTACTGTTAATTCTTTTGATTTGCAAAAATTTTGTGAGTGTGAGTGGCCCACGTTTGGTGTGGGGTGGCCGCCAGAAAAAAATCACGCAGGTCACTCTCGCTAATCGGGTACTGGCTGTAATCTTTGGAAACCCAGGACACCCAGACCAAACTCCTTATATACAAATTTGAAATGACATATTGGTTGATAATCCCAAATGGTTGCGACAATGTAAAAACCCTGCCACAAAGGCAAAGATGATCCTGGTATCCAAGGCGGTGCCTGAGGCTAAAAACAAAGATGGGTGAGTTAAGCAGAAATTGTACCCGGTATTAACGGATTCCACAGAGGACGAAGATCCGATCCTCATAGGCCCCCCTCCATATGTCTTTCCCCCTGTTGAAGTACCAGAGGAGCCGGATGCTGAGCCTGATAGCCCTGTGAGCCCTATTAGCCCTTCCCATACCCAAAGTGGCTCGCAGTATTGGCCAAATGTGGCCTCCCTATCTGAGGCTCCGATCCTCCTGTTGAGGCAAGCTCCTACTCTGCCTGGGCTTGACCGACCTCCGTTTATGGTTTATGTTCCCTTTTCAACTAGCGACTTGCATAATTGGAAAAACCAAAACCCATCATTTTCTGAGAAACGGCAGGGACTAATCTCTCTTTTGGAGAGAATCTTCTTTACCCACCAGCCAACGTGGGATGATTGCCAGCGGCTCCTCCAAACACTCTTTACCTCAGAAGAAAGGGAGCGGATCCGGAGGGAAGTGGTCAAGGTGATACCTGGCCCTGACGGACAGCCTTCCACTGACCCTGGTCAGGTGGAGCATGTGTTCCCATCCACCCGCCCAGATTGGGACCCTAATGAAGATCATGGTAAGGAGGCTCTCGATCGGTATCACCAGACTCTGCTTAGAGGTATATGGGCAGTGGCGAAGAAGCCAAGAAATCTGTCCAAGGTGAGTGAGACAGTGCAGGGGCCGAATGAAGTGCCAGCGACATTTCTAGAATGCCTTTTTGAAGCTTACTGACTGTATACTCCTATAAACCCAGAAGCATCTGAAAATACACATGCCATTAATATTGCTTTTCCTACTCAGTCGGCTCCAGACATTAGGAGGAAGTTGCAGAGGTTGGAGGGGTTTGAGGGAAAGTTGCTGTCTGCATTGGTGGAGATTGCCCAGAAGATCTGCAATAATCGGGAGGATCCAGGAACAGTGCAATCTAAAAAAATGGCTAAAATCCTGGTGTCTGCTGTGGTGGTGCCGACAGGCCGCAGAATAGGAACCAGACAGGAAGAAGGGCCAGTGGGAAAAGGTAAAAAGAGGGGCCAGAATGATTTAGACCCTGACCAATGTGCATATTGTGGAGAACATGGACACTGGAAGCAGAATTGTCCTCAGTTGGTTTCCGGGGGAAAAGACCCTGCCCCGCTCTTGACAGCGGATGAGGAATGACGGGGCTGGGGCTCCATTCTAATGACCCCCCAGGAGCCCAAGGTAACTTTAAATATTGGGGGCAAGCCGGTGGACTTTCTGGTTGATATGGGGGCCACACATTCAATCCTGCAAAAGGCTGAGGGGCCTGTATCAACTGACAAAGTTCTGATACAGGGAGCAACAGGAAAAATTAAGGCTTACCCATGGACTAAGACTCGAATTACAAACTTGGGGGCAGGAACTGTTACTCACTCCTTCCTAGTGATGCCTGAATGTCCACATCCGCTCCTAGGAAGGGACTTGCTTCAAAAGCTGCAAGCCACCGTATCATTTCAGGGAGAGACGGCCGAACTTTCATTCAATCAAGGCCCATCTGCCATCCTCCTCACATGCCCCCTGTCAGAAGAATATTTGTTAGTAGAGGGAGAGCCCTCCCAACAAGCCTTGAGCCCATACTTGCAGGAGCTTCAAAGCAAGATTCCTAGTATATGGGCTGAAACTAACCCCCCGGGGTTAGCTTCCCATTGGCCTCCCATTATTGTTTGATTAACCAGTACAGCCACCCCAACTGGGGTCTGACAATACCCCAACACTTTGAAAGTGAGAAAGGGAATTGCGGTCCACATCAAAAGACTTCGGGAGGCAGGTATTTTAGTTCCTTGTCAGTCAGTCTGGAATACTCCTTTGCTCCCCGTCCAAAGGCCGGGGACTGATGACTACCAACCAGTGCAGGACCTGTGAGAAGTCAACAAAAGGATTGAGACCATTCATCCCACTGTGCCTAACCCGCTGTGCCTAACTCTCCTGAGTTCGCTGCCCCCAAGCCATCAGACCTATATGGTGCTGGATTTAAAGGACACCTTCTTCTCACTCCCTTTGTCCACAGTAAGTCAACCCATCTTTGCATTTCAATGGACTGACCCAGAGGGAGGGTATTCAGGCTAGTTAACTTGGACTAGACTGCCTCAAGGCTTCAAGAACTCATTCACTCTGTTTGATGAGGCTCTGAGCCAGGATTTGATTCACTTTAGATAGGAACATCCAGAAGTGACTCTCTTGCAGTATGTGGATGATCTTCTCCTAGCCACAGAGGATCAAACCACATGCAAGAAAGCTACTGCAGACTTGGACTTGTTATCCAAATTAGCTCAGCTGGGCTACTGAGTGTCAGCTAAAAAGGCTAAGGTTTGCACTCAGACTGCAACCTATCTGGGTTATGAACTGAAGGAAGGAAAAAGGACTCACTCCACTGACAGAATTAAAGCTATCTTAAAGATTCCACAGCCCCAAACTAAGAGACAAGTATGTAAGTTTTTAGGGGCCATGGGATATTGTAGGCTCTGGATCCCCAAGTTTGCTGAAATAGCGAAACCCCTGTATGCCAGCACGGGGGGAAAGGGGAAGCCCTAATCTGGACCGAAATTGAGTGTCAAGCAGGCGCTTGTAAACGCCCCTGCACTGGCATTGGCCGGCCTGACCAAGCCTCTCCAGTTATATGTAGCTGAAGCCTGAGGAATAGCCAAAGGGGTCCTAACCCAAAGGCTAGGACCCTGGAACAGACCGGTTGCATACTTGTCCAAGAGGCTGGACCTGGTAGCCTCCAGCTGGCCAGGATGTGTGCGGGCCATTGCCATGACAGTCATCCTGGCGAGAGAAGCCTCTAAGTTAACTTTGGGGCAGGACTTGTGTATAATTGCCCCTTACTCAGTAGAAGCCCTACTGAGAAGCCACCTGAAAGATGGCTTTCCAATTCACGCATAAGCTGGTATCAAGTACTGTTGTTAGATCCTCCCAGAATTCACTTTCTAAAGACAGATTCCCTCAAACCTGCTACTCTGCTTCCAATGATGAGCCATCAGAACCACTGCACAACTGCCATGAAATACTGGAGTCTCTGACTAATTTGAGGGCAGATCTCACCGATCAGCCATGGCTGATCCCTGATGAGGAACTGTACACGGATGGAAGCAGTTATATGTCTGAAGGAGTCAGGTATACAGGGGCAGCTGTGGTCACCACTGACTGGGTCATCTGGGCACAGGCTTTGGGACATGGGACCTCAGCCCAGGAAGCAGAACTTACAGCCCTAACCCAAGCCCTAAGGTAGAAAAAGGGCAAAACTGTTAATACCTACACAGACAGTAGATATGCATTTGCAACAGCTCATGTACATGGAGCGCTCTACCAGGAGCGAGGCCTTCTAACCTCAGAGAACAAGGAGATAAAGAATAAACTTGAAATCCTGGCCCTATTAGAAGCCATCTGGTTACCGAAAAAAGTGGCTATTATCCACTGCAAGGGGCATCAACTCACTGACTCCCCGATGACAAGAGGAAATGCTTTTGCTGATGCGATGGCTAAAGAAGTCACGCAAAAACCAGTGGGGCCCCTCCAAACTCTCCCTGTTTTGCCTGAGTGGCTCCTGCCGCATTCTCCGACCTATACCGAAGAGAAAATTAAATTAGGAGGAGGCTTAAAGACTAGAACTACTGCAGGAGGTTGGAAAATCCTCCCGGACAATAGAATCTTAGTTCCTGAACACCTGGGAGGAGACCTGATCAGGCAAGTACATCAAAGCACCCACCTTGGCAGCACAGAATTAACAGAACTTCTCCGTAAGGACTACTACATCCCTCGGCTGCATTGGATGGTTCAACAGGTAATGACAAGATGTCTTGCCTATGCACAAGTCAACTCAGGTAAAGGGACAAATGCTCCCCCCGGGACCAGGCTAAGGGGACAAGCCCCGGGGGAACAGTGGGAGGTGGACTTTACAGAAATAAAACCAGGCAAATACGGATATCGTTACTTGCTTGCATTCGTTGACACCTTCTCTGGATGGGCAGAAGCTTTTCCTGCGAAGACAGAGACAGCACAGATAGTTGTAAAGAAGTTAGTCACTGAAATTATTCCCTGATTCGGCCTCCCCCTTGCATTGGGGTCCGACAATGGCCCGGCGTTTATCGCCAAGACAATTCAACTCCTAGGCAAAGTGCTAAAGGTTAATTGAAAACTACATTGTGTTTACAGGCCTCAGAGTTCAGGACAGGTAGAAAAAATGAATAGGACTTTAAAAAAAACATTAAGTCAACTTAAGGTAGAGACTGGTGAAGACTGGGTGAGCCTTCTTCCTTTTGCTTTGTTAACGTCTAGGTGTACTCCATATGTAAAAGGTTTAACCCCATATGAAATCATGTTTGGCAGACCTCCCCTGCTGGTTCCCAAACTGGGGGAGGGTGGAACTGCAGAATTAAATGATCAAACACTTCTTAAGTCCTTACAGGCCCTGCAGTTGAGTGCCCAACAAGTATGAGATATTGTAAAAGCCGCACATCCTGGGCCCTCCAACTCTCGCCCTGAAACGACTGTGTTCCAGGTGCAGCCGGGGGACCTTGTTTGGATGAAGAAGCTCCAGCTGGCGACCTTGGAAGCCAAGTGGACTGGACCGCTGCCAGTGATTCTTTTTTTTTTTTGATACAGAGTGTCACTCTATAGCCCCAGCTAGAGTGCCGTGGCATCAGCTCACAGCAACCTGAAACTCCTGGGCTCAAGCGATCCTACTGCCTCAGCCTCCTGAGTAGCTGGGACTACAGGCATGCGCCACCATGCCCGGCTAATTTTTTCTATATATTGTTAGTTGTCCAGCTAATTTCTTTCTATTTTTTTAGTAGAGACGGGGTTTCCCTCTTGCTCAGGCTGGTTTTGAACTCCTGAGCTCAAACGATCCGCCCGTCTTGGCCTCCCAGAGTGCTAGGGTTACAGGCGTGAGCCACCACGCCTGGCCTGCTGCCAGCGATTCTGACCACACCGACTGCCGTAAAGATTGCTCGGAAATGCCACTGGATTCACCACTCACAGATTAAAAAAGCATCCCCGGAACAGCAGCCTGAAAGATGGACTGTCGAACCCACCAAGGATCCATTAAAGACAGATGTCTAAAGCACTCTTCCGGAGCGCTTTAGTTGCTTTGGTTGGGGTGAGCCCCCACCAACCTGTAAATTACACTTGGGTGCTCACATGAACTGTAGATGACACTGTGGTAACTCGAAATTCAACTTTATTTCCACCTATTCTCCATTTTGACCTATGCCACATTTTAAGAGAAAAATACAGCAAACCTGTGGTGGGGGAACCTCCGTACCAGGGAATCCCTGAATGGGCAGGCTAGAACCTGCATATGGATGTGGATCCATTCATATGGAAAAAGGCCTGCAGGACTCTCAGTACTGTGCTTGCCCAGCTGCAGGCCCTCCACACTGTCAGGCAGGGGGACATTACCACTGTGCTGAGTGGAGTTGTGTAACTGTGGCCTCTTGGAAAACAATGATCCTGACATCTTACTGGTATGGAGTGTAAGGCTGGTGGCAGGCACCCCTCACCCTCCCTAAAGCTGTAAAAGAAGAAGAAGCTGAGTGTGCCTGCCAAAAATAACTGAACACAGATGATAAGACAGACACAGGCAGTTTTGGTTCCCGGGACTGTGCAGCAGACTCCGTTTCTTGGAACCCACCAAAACCCTCAGTGGAAAATCCCCAAACCCACTTCAGGCAGCATAAAAAGCCCTCGCCCCCTCCAAATGGGGGCGACTTCTTTGGCCCCATTTCTTGGGACCCGTGAACCTCGCCTGGGAGCGCTCAATAAAGACATGTTGCTTCTTCTCCTTTCTCCTCGCCTTTTCTTTCTCTTCGCTGTGGATAACCTTATATGGAGAACCCCCACTTGTAACTCTCTTAGAACTTGTAACCCTGTGACCATAAACATTAAGCAATGGCAAAATCAGGCCTGGGCATCAGGGAAAACTCGGGGCTTTAGATTGTATGTCACAACAGGGGGCTCTAATGATCCAGGAATCCATTTTACTAAACAAAGATTCACCCCAGTTCGGCAACTCAACCCTATAGGTCTGAACTGAGAGATATATTGAGGACTAGTACTGCCATCTCCATCATGCCCCCCGATGATGCTAACCACCTCTGTGTGGGACTTACTGCCAGTTCCCTGCAGACAGCCTTTGCTTAACCTACTGAATTCTGTTTATAATTTTATTAATCATACTAAGCCTAATATGACTAAAGATCGTTGGCTTTGCTTAAACCCTGAGCCCCCTTATTATGTCAGCATTGGGGCCAACTGCCCCCTTGGCCAAGGAGAAGATTATATTAAAAACTTGACTACAGAAGATGCACATAAGCAACATTTGTGCAAATGGGGCCAAAAGCCCAAATTGACACTAGAGGACCTGCAAGGAGAGGGGACCTGCGTCCACCCAATGGGTTTCATCTTAGCCCGATCCCCTTGCGCAGGATCCTGTAACACTAATGCTCAAATAAATAACTCCACAGACTCCGAGTCTGAACCACTGTTAGTGGCACCCAACGGCACATGGTTTGCATGTACTGCATGAATCACTCCATGTGTAAGGCCTTCTATAATTGTACAAAAATAAGATCTTTGTGTTCTGTGTCATATTGTTCCACAAGTGTACTTCTACTCTGGAGAAGGAGGTATAGAACATCTGCAAGCTTCCACTACCTGGCGTATAAAAAGGGCCATCCTGGTTTTGGTGCCTTTATTAATAGGACTAGGTATTGCAGGTTCAGCTGCTGTGGGCACTATGGCCCTCATCATTGAAAATGAAAACTTCAAGACACTAAGCCACCAAGTAGATCTAGATTTAAGCAATCTAAAAAAGTCCATCAACTATTTAAAGCAGTCAGTTGACTCATTAGCTAAAGTAGTTTTGCAAAATCGGCGAGGATTAGACCTTTTATGCCTTAAACAAGGAGGACTACGTGTGGCCCTAGAAAAAAATGTGTTGTTTCTATGCTAATAACTCTAGAGTCATCAAGAACAGCCTTTCCCGAGTGCAAAACAGAATAAGATAAAGAGAAGAGCAATTAAATGCTAATGGTAACTGGTACAAAACCCTTTTTACACGGTCCCCATGGTTAACTACTCTTTTGTCGGCTATAGCTGGGCCATTGATCTTATTCCTCTTAGTTTTATTAGTCAGCCCTTGTATACTAAACTGCCTGATGACTTATATACAAAGGCGAATCCAAAGTGTGAAGCTGATGATACTTCATACCCATTACCATCATATCTGCGATGAGTCTTTGTAACAAACAATCAAAGATTTAATTCCTACAAAAAACCAGTGGGGAAAGTTAGGACCTAGGTGTGGTGAACTATTCTGACACTCATCTCCATGATGAAAAAGCTTGTACTTTGTAACTTTGCCTTTAATGGAAAATCTGTACTTTGCAGACTGAAGGACAAAACCATTAACTTGTAACTGAAAATGTTGCTGTGATTACCCAATCCTGGGAAAATCTGTTCTAATCTAATGACGCTATTTGCTACTGTAAACCCACGTGCTGAAAGAATCTAATCAAGTCACTTAGCCGAATAGGGGCCTGAGGCAGGTCCCGGACCCGCCGGTTATGGAATGTACGATGTAACTTTCTTGCTTTTGTTCTTTGTTCTGCTTCCCGCCCTTATTCCACTCCTCTGTGCCCAATGTCATGTAGCCTTGACTAAAGGTAGTATAAAGACTCCTTGTTTTTTTCACTACCCACCATTCTCTGTACCTGTACCCAGACAGGGCAGGGGTGGTCACTGGCCGGCTAATAAAGACTCCCAATTTGGCTCAATTCTGTCTCAAGGTGGTCTTTCTCGCACTCCGCTCCATAACATTCACCTTGGTTTTTCTGTCCTCCAGATTAGTTATCATAATTGGTCAAGTGGGCGTTCATTTAGATTTGCCTATATGTGTTAGTTCCTTTCTTCACCCATTGCCATGCCAGGTACTGAATCATTGCCTCCGAGCTCCAACGTGTGCTCAGTGATACAGGAGCTGGTTACTTTTTCTCCTTCACCGCAGACAGGAGGTAATGCTGAGCCCTGTCAGCAGGGGGCACAGGAGGCTCGCTGCAGGAGGGAGGGACTTCCTGTCTCCCTTCCTGTCTTCTTAGCCCTACAGCAAGTGGACTGCCTGCAACAACCTCCCTGGCACGCCTTAGAGATGCTGTCTCATGCTCTCTGGCCTTGATTTTTTTCATTTCACTCCGCCTGTGATCAAGTTCTTTCTTCTCATCCTTTGTTTATTGATTAAATGAGAGTTTATCAGTGATGAATTTTCTCAGCCATTGTTTAGCACTTGGTCTTTCATGATGAGCATGTCTTTATGTAGCACTGAATTCTGAATGAAAATTTGACTGGATATGAAATTCCAGACTAACAGTTATCACCAGTTTTTCATCCTGAAAAATTTTTTTTTTGTTAACTGTTCTTTAGCATCTTGTTCATTTTAGAAATTCAAGTCCTCATTTGATGCCTTTAATTATATGAAATGATTGGTGGGATGTGTGTAAAACCATCCTTTGTTGTCTCTGCTGACAATCGCTCATGGGAATTATCTATTTATGTGTTGTCATTTTGGATTTGGGGCTTGGCTCCAGTGGAACTTTCCTATGGCAAGTCTTGTGGCCTGGGTCATGCTCCTGTACAAGAGATAAACTCACCATAATCCTAATACCTCGCAGTAAACACCGACTTTAATTGCTGGCCGTGGGAACCAATTTTATATAGTTGTTGGCTGTGGGTCTCTACATCATACAGTTTAAATTTTAGACTCAAAACTAGGGTAACACTTAGGCACAGGGTTTCAATTTCTTAAAAGAAACTTTTAAAAAACCCAGATTCTAGTAATAAACCTTGCCATTTCTCTGTGATAGTGGACAGTTTTTTATTTTCATCTAGATAGGCAGCAAAACCCAAACCCCTAGCAACTATTAAATTCAATAATTCAATAATTCCCCTGACTGCCAGTATGCCAGGTTGTGCAAGTTGTTTTCTAGCAGCTGTTCAGCACCACAGGGAAGGCGAATAGTTGGAATCAACCAGGTTGAGCTTCTCTCCCCAGGAAAGTGCAATAAAAAAGATGATACAGCAAGAAGATGTAGAACACTGGTAAGAAAGTCACTGAATGTGTGAGATCAGGCTTTCTGCAGTGTGTAGGAGCAAAGCAAAGGCAGCAGGGAATCACGGTTGACAGACACGGAGACAGAAAGGGCCAGTGAGTTGGAGGCCCCAGGGAAGTGGGACCAGTGAGTGATTACACCACAAGAACAAGAAGTCACGATCATAAAACAGAATACCTGAGCAAGGTTTTAGAAGTAGGGTAATTCTTGTGTAATGAAAAGGACCAGATATGGCCATAGATGGCTGAGGTAGAAGGTAGGTGGCCGTTTTTGGTGATAAATTGCAAACTATGTAGTGGACAAGAGGTTAATATTCAGAATATAAAAGGAACTCAAACAACTCAATAGCAAAACAAATAATACATCCTAAAAATGGACAAAAGACCTGAATAGACATTTCGCAACAGAAGACATACACATGGCCAAGAGGTAGATTTAAAAAATGCTCAACATCACTAATCACCAGGGAAATGCAAATCAAAACCACAGTGAGATATCACCTCACTCAAATTGGAATGACTATTACTCAAAAGGCAAAATATGGCAAATGCTGCTGTGGATCTGGAGAGACAGGAACCATCACACACCGCTGGTGGGAGTGTGAGTAAGCACAACCATTACGAAAACCATACAGCAGCACTCAAAGGTCTCACAGTAGAACCTCCATAGGATTCATGAATCCTGCTGCTTGGTATTTACACAAAGAAAATGAAATCAATATATTGAAGTGTATCTGTTCTCCCACGTTCATTGCAGCACTGTTCACAGCAGGCAAGATCTGGATCTTCCCAAGTGTCCGTCCATGAATGAATGGATAAAGAAAATGTGGTACAGATACACCATGGAGGAGTACTTAACCATAAAAAAGAATGACAGTCTGTCATTTTCAGCAACATAAATGAACCTAGAGGACATTATGGTAAGTGAATTGAGCTAGGCACAAACAGACAAATACAACATTCTCTCCCTCATTTGTGGAATCCAAGAAAGTTGGAATCAGAGAAGTACAGAGTACAATAGTGGTTACGAGAGGCTGGCGAGGGTGAAGGGAGAGAAGAGAGATACGGAGTCCATGGTAAACAAGTACAAAATTATAGTCAGAAAGAGAAATGCAGTAGGGTGACTATGCTTAACAATATTGCATATTTTAAAATAACTGAAAGAGGAAATTTAATGTTATCAGCACAAAGAAATTATAAGCGTTTCGGGTAATGTATATGCTAAAAACACTACTTTGATCACCACACAACATATACACGTAGTGAAACCTCACATTGTACCTAATAAATATGTAAATTTATGTGTCAATTAAAAATACAGCAGCACTTTTTAAAAATACAGAAGATTTGTTAAAAGGAACAAAAAAATCCAGGAAAGGAGAGGCCAGAGAATTGAATCAGGCCATCTAACTGGACACTGAAGTGACTCAGGATGAGGGACTCAACAACAACACTTCGGGGCAAGTTGGACGTTTTCAAAGCAACAGAGAGTAATGACATCTGAAGGGGCAGTGCCAGGGGAGTGGTGGGTAGGACAAAGCTGTCAGGAGCAAAGAGAATCCATAAACCGCACTTCCTGAAGTCCTTGACCGTGTGAGAGAATGAGTGGTCTCTCCTTGAGACAGAAGGGAAGCAATGTCCTTAAGGGAAATCCTTGTCCTTAAGACAAGGAGGTGCAGGGAACCATTAACACTAGAGCAATCTGGTAAATCAGGGAGTTTGCTAATCAAGTAGCTGGACTTCCAGAGAAGGTAACTGAAAGTTTTGTGAAATATGGGAGGGAGACGATGTTGGGTGAAAGGAGAGAAATTAGAATACTACCGTGAGGAGAGTACAGTAGACAGCAGGGGAACAAAGGGGCTTATGATTTGGATGGTAATCAAGGAACCCAGGAATGTTAGCAAAGAGGGTTCCCACAAACGACAAAAGAAAGGAGGGTGCAGTAGCCTCGTTAATCCTCTGACAAGGAGTTGGCATCTCAGGCAGTGAGCAAGAAAGTTGAATCTAGTCATCAGACACTCAGGAGTGGGCAGTCACCCCACCAGCTTTGGCCCTAGGTTTTTGGTTCCAAGCAAGAGCAAGGCTTCAAACCCCTGGACCAGGTACCAAGAGGGACACTATGGAAAAGACGGTCCTGCTCTGGAGCACCCCCTACGTGACCCTGTCCAGAGGGATGGGAGGCGATGCTGCTGCTCAGTGCTTTGTGCCACGTTGTGCTCCCTCCTACCTGCCCCTCCTCTTGGCCTGATTCTAGTCCCCGCTGCTGTGTCACCCACTGGCTGCCTGTGGTAGTTCCCTCCCTGGTCTTCAGTGTCCTCATGGGTATAATCGATACAGCATCTCTATTTATGGAGAGATACAAATGATGTAAAGGAGCTCTGAAAAGCATAGTAAGGTGGGGGGACTGGGCCACTGACTTCTTCCCATGTTCCCGATTCCTGCTGCAGAACCACTCTGCTGGGCCCTAACCCCTAACTATATCCCAACCTCTGGTCAACCTTCGCCTACTGAGGGGCAAAGATACATGGGAAACCAAGGACAGCCACTAACATCACAGCCCCATTTCCTCCCTTTGCTACTTCCCACCTTCACTCCCAAACCTAGAAATGGGGACCGTTTCTATGGCTGGTGGGGCCTCCTCACTGGCCCTGAGGGAGGGGCGAGCACATGTCACAATGAGCATTCAGTCAGGGGATGACGCTGGGGTGGCTGTGACATAAATGCTGAGCACTTCTGGGCACAGCTCAGTTTCTCACTGGGACTGACTCATTACCAGTGACTAACTACAGCGCTTGCTTTCAAAATGACAAGAAAACTAGCTCCACTTCACCTTTTCAAACCCCCGGCTCCACCTCCTTCTCCTTCCCGCTGCCGTTATCCAACCATCTTTCCCCCCATTTCTCCTCCCTCCTCTTGTGCTAAGTCTGTTCTTCAGTTCTACCCAA
>RJWJ010022640.1:0-26687 GCA_004363605.1 Indri indri | reverse complement strand
GAATAGTAAACTCAAAACAACATTGATAATGTGATCTGGTGTCACTCTACCTTGCAGAAGAAAGCAAAGCATTATATTTGGGGCAATCATTGCTTTTAACATCAAGACTTCCTTTCTAAGTCATCTAGCCAGTCAGAAGATACAGACATGTGTGTGAAAATCAGTAACTTAAAGTAGAAATTAGCTCTTCACTTTTATCACACAATTATTTTCCCTATATAACAAAGTATATAATCTGTTAGATTAAGAAAATATTTTAAAAAGTTTCTTGAATAGATGTTACCATTCCTATTTTGCCAATTTTTTATATTTCTTATTAATTATAACTATAAAATATCATCATTGATATTATAAACTGAATATGATTCATTTGGTCCAAAGTATGTCACATAGATTTATTTTATAGTAAGTTCTCCAGATAATTTGATTATCAGCAAGGTACGAGGCCTTCCAGGTTAGAAGTTTACCTTGCCATTTCGACACACTATGTTGTTGTTGGCTAGGAAATTTTCTTTTGGATGGAACCCATATTTTTGTTTATATGGTAGCAATACCTGAAAGTTATTTGAATTTCAATCTTCTAAATGTGGTACACAAATATTATAAATATTATAAACTACTTAGTATTAAAGATAGGGCTAGAATGTAAGGAATAATCAAAATACTCATGTTTTCCATTATTATGGAAGTCTCAGTTCTCTCCATTCTTCACTCTATTCAGGAGTTCTATGATAAACACAACTATTTGACAATCTCAGAATTTCTGCATTATGACAATTCCTATGTGAACTGTTCTGTACTTTTATGATACTCTCCACACCCCCTCAAACCGTCATAACAGTATCCCAGGTAATTCGGAATTGGAGTAAAGATATTTTATGTAATAGATGCTTTGGTTGATAATAAATGCCTATAATTGCTCAAAGACTTGCTCTTAGGCTAATGCAAGTTTGAGGGCCGATGCTTAGAGATGCCGAGCTGAACAAATAAAAGCATAAAAGAAATGAAGCTACTGCAAGTCTCAAAGCATGATACAAAATATTGAGTTAGGAAAATAGGGCTCCTACAATGTCACAGTGTGTTAACAGCTTCCACAATGTTCCCACATTAACCAATTGAAATGTGACAATTTAATTAAAATTCATTAAAATTAAAAATCTATTCCTTACTTATGCCAGGCATATTTCAGTGCTCAAAATCCACATGTGGATCCAAGGGCTACCGCACTAGGCAGCAGACATATAGACCATTTCCATCAACACAAAATGTTCTATTCGACAGTACTAGTAGGACCAAACTAATCATCCAGTGTAGGAAACAGCTAGGATGATAGTCTATTAAGCCAACTACCTTTGATAATGATATTTGGTTGAATTAGAAAATTTAATTAAATCCCTTTGAATGTTAAAAACAATTTGAATTATAATGATAAGTAGGTTCAAAAATAGTGATGATGATGATTATAATACTACTAATGATAATAACAGCAATAATAATAATATGATCTTCCTTTATGGTTCTTTTTTTTCAGACTTCTTATTACAGGTCTGTTTTGTTCTTCTTAATGTAGTTTTGTGTAATAATCTTTTTCATTGTTCTATAATATGTTTATTCTAGCATTGGTGGACTGTTGGGTTGCTTCTAGGTTGAAGCTATCAAAAATTATGCTGTTGTGAACATATGTATAGAATCCTTTTTGTTACCATATGTACACATTTCTGTTGGATTTATACCTAGGTGTTTCTACAACATACCAAGCTTGTCTCTGCCTTATCATTTGTGTTTGACTTCTCCTTTACCTTGGATATTGTTTCTCTAGATATTTTCATGACTGGATCTTTTTTTACACTAAGGTCTTAAATCAAACAGCCCTTTATCAGATGTAAAGCATGCAAATATTGTCTCCCATTCTGTAGGTTGTCTATTTGCTCTAGTGATAATTTCTTTGGATGTGCAGAAGCTTTTTAATTTGATCAGGTCCCATTTATTTATTTTTTTTGATGCTGTGATTGCTTTTGGGGTCTTCTTCATAAATTCTTTGCCTCAGCTGATGTCTATAAGAGTTTTTCCAATATTTCCTTCTAGAATTCTTATGATTTCATGCCTTAGGTTTAAGTCTGTTATCCATTGTGAGATGATTTTCGAGAGACGTGAGAGGAGTGGTGCCCTGCAAGCATGCCACAACTAGAACCCACTCTGCATTCTCACACCTGATCTGCCCCTGCAGGCACCCACACATCTCAAGAATAATTCACAAATATCCCCTCTGTGACCCCAGGCGATGGAATCAAGACCTGGGTGTATAGGATCTGGCCTGCGAGTATGTCCCCCAAGCCCCAGAGATCAAACCCTGACTATGTCAGGGAGAAGGATACTGGTCCCAAGTCACTCTCACGGGGTGCCCAAGCTAATTCAATATCCCTTCACCTTGGGGTGTGTCCTGCTCTGCTAGAGTCAGTAGGCAAGCAGCACAGGGAGGGCCAGCATGCACAGAGCTCACAGTCCAAACACCCCTCAGTTTTCTGCAGGACCCCGAAAGGAAAGGTTTGAGCCCCGTTCCCTGTGGAAAGCCTCTGTGTTGTGGCTCAATTGTCTCTTTCAGCAGGCCCCGGGTGGCAGAGGGGAAGGGGCAAAAAAGAGTCTAGGTGGAGGAAAGTCCAACCTCTGGTCATCTCCAACCCTCTCTCTGGGAGGCAATCCACCTAGAATGACAGGGCTCTGGAGTCACACAGATCACCCGGGACCCACTGGACCCCTGTGGCTTCTGCAGTCTGCGTCAGAGTTGGGAAATGTCTGTGTGGGATTGAGACAGAACCTGAGGGGTTGAGCGCCCCCTGGGGTAGGCAAAGGCACCCAGTGAGTAGAGAAGCAATATGGCGCTTGCTGGCCATCACAGGAGGCACCCTGGGCTCAGGGTGGGGTGTGAGAACCTGGTGCCCTGTCTGCAAGAAGCTCTTGGCTCACTGGCGGCAGCAGTTTCTGGGTTTGTTTCAGCAGAAGGGCTCTCCAGCAGTTTGGAAGCCCACCAACAGTCCAAGATGGGAGGGAAAGGGATGTTAGCCAATCCACGTACCCTTCTGGCTAGTCTCTGAGCCTCTCTGAGCTTAATCTCCATCAGTGCCTTTCTCCTTCCAGTTCTGCTCTGCTTCCTCTTCCTGTGGAGTCTCTTGTAGGTTCAGGCACCCTTCCTTCAGACCCTCATCCAACCTATATTTGTCTGTCTGTTTGTTTTTTCTCTTTCATCTAAAATTTCTCCTTCTTACAGAGACACTCTGGCTGGTGGTGTCTTTGGTCCGCCTTCTTGTCTGAGAGGGGGCTGTTTTGATTATTATTACTAATCAGTAATTTTTGTTTAAAGAATAAATATCAAAATGTGAACATGTAAATATCTTGACCATAAATCCCTCTGCTCATCAATTTTATATTCACCAGTCTTTACCTCAACTATATCATCAGATCCTTACAAACATGCATGGGAGAAAGCATGTGTTGTGAATAAAATATTGTTATTAATAAAAATAATATTCAAAATGCTTTTTTGAGAAAGGATAGGAAGTAATGAAAATTTTTCATTGAGTTTTTTTAGTGAAAGTAAGAAGACTGTATGTTTTTCTGTTTTCCCTTTGAAATCCATCTTCCTTTTCCTTATTTATACATTATTTCTTTTTGTTTAAGAAAATATTTATCACAAGTTTGAAACATTTGGGGGAATCTTTTAAAAAGAAATTTCTAGAAAACATAGTTTAAGGTAATATAGTGATAGAAAAAGAAGAGGAAAATGGTGAAAAAAACATTTTGAAAATTAAGACTTCAGTCATGTTTTAAAGCTGGGGAACAATTCTGTAGTTCCTGGAATTATAAATTGGATTCGATTAATAATCTTGATTATTCCAATCAAGATCTTCCTTTAGCTTGATATAAAATAATTTTAAGCAAAAAACAATTGAATTGCTATGAACTGCTTCTAAGAAATGAAATAGAGTTGAGCCACATTAAAATGATTTCAAATGGGGCATTACTTTGATAATTTTCAATTGTCTTTGTTGCTGACAAGTTCATGGGCCAGTCTGACCAGTTCTTTTTGTGCTGTCACTTTTTAGTAGATTCAAGAGTCAGGGTTAGAGTAACATTAAATGGTTCTTATCTCATCTCTCTACTTAATGATGCTTTAAAAAGCCTAAAGCAGATGATATGATTCCATTTTGTATAGATGCTATAAAAAGTGAAAATATATTTCCCTTGCTTAGACAGCAATGGAACAAAAGGGAAGCTAAACCATATTTGGATTGATAGATTTGTAATAGTTTGATTTGATCAAACTATATATATTCTACACTGATGGCAGTTAGAATTTCTTTTCTCTTTAATAAATAATTTTATTTATTATTGAACTAGGAAACCTATGCCTAGAACACTTTACTCCATATTTTACTTTCTTTTCTCCCAAAGTGCTATAAACTCTTATAGAATCTTGCCAGCAACTTATCATTTGACAAATCATGTATTATAGGGTCTCTCGTCTAAGCTGTCTATTCTATTAATATGTCAGTTTCTTAATTTTGAATAAGGAATAAGGAATAAGGAAAAGTTTGGGAGCAGTGTGCAGTTTATTTAAAAAGTCTGGAAGCTCATAAGTGTAAAATAAATTGCCCAAGGTTAGAAAGGCAGTCTTAGCCAGAGCTGATACATGAATCCATATCTTTCTGACTCTGCGTGTGTAACCTCTACATTTTATGGTTATATAAGCATTTTATTTGTATGTGGTTGTCTCCTCCACTGTATTAAAAAATTTCTTTGACACAAGGGCTAGGTTTTATTAGTCTATTTATCCTCTCCTTATGGACACCAGAGTGTACATAGCCCAATGTTTACACACACAAGGTACTTTTTTTCTTTTCTATGTTTGTGCATTTACTGACAACAACCACAAACGATAACAAAACCTATTGCTAACTGTGCTTGTAAGATAAAATATCCTGGGGTTGAAATGAGTGTGATCGCAGTGGTACAAAGAAGAAAACTTCTATGATTTTCTACTGCCTGAATACATCTCGTTGAGTAGTCTCCTGTTCATTACCTTTCTGTTGCCATCTTATTTTCCATTGGAAAGAAAAACTGATATGTTGATATGAGAGAAGTTTAATAATTATAATTCAGGTTTATATAACACATTATAATTTATAAAGTACATTGAAATACATGATCTGTTCTATCCTCAAAGTCTAAAGAGTATACAGGGCTATTCAATTTATTCTCATTTTGCAAATATGTAAATCAAGTTTCAAGAAGATTAAAAACTTATCAAAGGTGACGTGACGGGAGAATGGCAGATCCTGAATGAGATCTTTTAGTTCCCATGTAAGAAATCTTTTAATTTCTTTAATTCTTCAGAGGAAATTAAAGCTAATGATTATTGACATGGCATTAATATTTAATATTATCTTGAGAAAACTATGAGTTGCCTGAGATAAAGACATATACTTTTTATTTAAATATTTTCTTCTTCTTTTTTAATAGAAACTCAGCTGAGGTGAAGTTGACTCTATCCCCTGGTCAAGGCTAAATTCCAATCTCGAATTAGCTTTTTAAATTAAATTAAGTTTGAAGATGGTCTATAATACAATTTTGGATAATGATTTATGAGAAAAGACTATGGTGGGTAGGAGATCTTTTGGGAACAGTTCACTCTCATCTAAAATGAGACGTACAACATGGCACACACCATCTTTAGAATGGTGTTGTGTACAGATATAATGCTTGGAGCTCCTGCATCTTGTGATGATGAATGGTATTCTGATGATTCAAGATAAAACTTAGGTCTTTGACAGTGTTTTTAAGTCTTCAGATTAACTGAACAATGCTGATTTTACTTCAGATATTGTATTGTGTGATATAGGAAACAGCTTTTACTGTTTAAATCAGTTTGTGTCATAGTTTCTTTATAAAAATACCTGAACTGATAAAACCAAGTGTTTATTGAAATAAACAGAAACAAGCAAACAAACCATGAGCCCTTAGAAACGTGGAATAGTTCCTAAAAATAAAGTTTTATTTCTTTTAGCTAGCATAAACATTGCTATGTATTGGCTGAAACCTCAATGCTGTTACACTGATAAAAAATTCCCATAAATATCCATGTATTCCCAGGTTGGTCATACAATTATCATATTTAATTTGAGTTTGGTCACTTAAGTCACTAGACTTAGTGGGATCCAGAAATAAAATAACAGGTTTGCTTTAGTGTGATTAGAGAGTGTGGCTTTTGGTTTCACTTACCTTCTAGTACTCATTCATGTTGATGAAGATGTGTGCCCTATTTCCCTACAGAGCTTTATGTATTTCAACCATTAGCTTCTATGGTTTGTGCCCCTTAGATAATTGATAGCTTTATTTCATGCTTTAGTAACAAACTGAAAATATTTGGATATTATTTGGTGTTATCCTCTGTTTTGGTCATCTATAGCTATCTCCTCATTTCAGCCATTTCTCAAAATTTTTGTATCTCTATTTATTCACATCTTTCGTTTCTTCATTATGATCATTTTGTTAAGTTCTTTTTGCAGGTCCTATCCACCTCTTGGAATTTTTTCATTAAATTGTCTAGTTATTATTTATTCATACAAAATCTATGTTTTTATGTATTATATTATGTGACCTTTTCATTGAACTCTTACTGTTTATAATCACTTTTTCAGTTGAATCTCCTAGATAGACAATATTGTCATATACCAATAATGATAAATTTGCTCTATTTCTGCTATTAAAACTGCCTTTATTGTCTAACATTACCAGACAGCGATTCCAATCTTCCCGTCCATGGAGAAGTCCACAGCTTTGTTAATCGCTCTTTTCTGTCCACTGTAGCCCTGTCACCCCCTTGTTCACTGTCATTGGTCCCCTGTCTAGCTAACTGTGCCAGACAGAGCTGTATTGTTTGCAAGTGAAATTGACCAAACTGACATAAGCATGTAGGAGTTTTTGCTCTTGGCAGTCACTGAGCTCTATTGTGAATACAGCTAGTGCAGTCTCTCCTATTTAAAAATGTAGTGGGTCATTTCCCTTAAAGGATGATTCTGGAGTGAGGCTGGAGTAGAGAATCAAATCATGTTTATGTTTGTACTTAGGTTGCCACTTTTCCCTAGAAATCTTCCTATGGTCTTTGAAAAATAAAAATACCTTTTAGCTTTAAGGTGTTGATTTTTCAGTTTTTTAATGGTTTATCAAAATGTAGTTTCCTATTTTGCTAGTAAGCCATTTCATTTATCCTTTTTCTCCACCTGCTTATTGACAATAAACAGAATTTTTAAAAGTTTATAAGATGTTTGTGCTAGTGGTGTAAGCTCAAATTCCATGTTCTCAGACAAATATTTGCGAAGCACTGGTTTTTAGACATGATTTTGAAAAATTACCTCACTCAATATTTTGAAGTGTTCTCTCAATTCAGAGACCTCTAAACTCTGAAAAGGTTTTTGGGGCATCGTTATAGTTATATTTTACCGTAAACATTGACTTCTCTTTTTTACATGTGTAAAGAAGATTATATTTAACAGCAAAAGCAAAAACTTTAATTCAACCAATTTAACAAAAGATAATGACCTTGTAGCCTCTGCTACCCATTTCCAATGTGAGGTAGATCAAAGTATACTTTTTCACTTTTCATTTGATTTGGTATATTAAGAAATGATCTTTATGATTTATGATGATTTCAATAGAATCTTTGTTTTAGCTTCTGTAATAGATTCAACCTAGGTCATAATAATTATTAAGCATAATGCTAATCATCATGAAAGAAACTTAGTCACTACATACTGTAAAGTTCTGAGGCACAATAGAAAATTTTCAAGGCAATTCATAACTGCGATAAGAGATGGTATGCATATCTGAATATGCTATGTGAAGTAGGAACAATGACAGCATTATGTTTTTCAGCACATCTTGAGTTAGACATCACTTAACGCATTACTTACATGCAATGGCTCTGGCCATCACTGCAATAAGTATTCCATTCTGCTCTCCCCCTCATGTTTTTCTGCAGGAGATAAAGGTAAACAAATCACAGATTCTGCCTACGAGGATTACAGTATCATAGGGAATATAAAGCACATGCACATACGAACACATACAGGTACATAAATATATTTGTGATAGAAGTATATATAAAGATAGACATTATCTTAGTATTAATATTTGGAGATGGAAGAATTTCCAGTTGAAAAGAGAGTGTTAAAAAGTACAAAGGTAGAAACATTAGATGAGTATAGAAATTGCCAAAAAATTTGGTTTAATTGGAACATAAAGAGAGTGAAGCAGAGATAAAAGGTTGAAGGACAGCTCATGGCAAAATTGTGGAAGCTTTTGGAAAACTTCCATCCTCTGTTCATGTTCTTTTTCTTGTTTTCATTTTTACTTTAGAATCATGGACATCGTCATTCCATTAGTAACATTAAACATAAATATCCGGCGATCCACTAAGGGACTGCAAGGACAAAAAGAAATATTCTTTCAGATAGCCAAGAAGACAGAACCCTTTACATATATGTTTTCAAGATAAACAATAACTAGTCCTTAAGAAAAAGGACTTGACAGTACCACTTGTCACACATAGTTCATTCTTTATCTGGTAATTGGGGTGACCATCTGTGTGAGCTAATTGGCTTAATCCAGAGGAGAAACAAACCTCTCATATCTTCATGATAGGAGGTAGTCTTGCAATTTGGAGCAAGTTGCCCACTGCAGTCAGTCCCTGTCCTCTAAAGGAAACTGGGAGAGAGATGCTCTCTTCCTTGTTTACATTGCAAAGATATGGCTCCCAGGTTCTCAAGAAAGACATTCTTGGGTCATAAAGCAAACAAAAGTCCCACTGACAAAAGACATACCCAGTCTTCAAAAAAATTTATATACATCGGCAAAAGATGAGAAAGTACTCACAATGATATGCTTTCTAAGGTAATGCTGTGAGAAAAAGGAGGGAAGGGAAATCTCTTCTCCCTTTTTCACCAGGGAGAATTAAGCCTCTTATTTTTAATTTATATTTGTTCTTACAGTATTCATTCATTCATCCATTCATTTGTACGTTTGAATAGATAAAAATAACAGCAATCTTAAATAAAAATATTAAGTAGTTAAATAAATGATATTAAAAATTAAAAATAAATTATGCTTCTACTATAATCTAAAAATTATTCTGGGTGCAAAAAATAAATTGTTTATCTATTTTACATAAAATTAGGAGAGTAGCAATGATCAAAATGCAAACAAAGACCTTAACCTAATATTGACATTTCTGACAATGCTTACTAAGTTCTTCAGTCTGCCTTTGAATGACTCAATCAGGATCAACTAAAACAATATATGAAGCTGACATGAAGTGAGTCCTTTGTTCCTTCTAAGTTAAAAAAAAAAAAAGAATACAAGGATACCTGATAACAGTGATTTGTTGTACTGGAACTAAACACTGTTAGAGATAAATTAAAAGCCAAAAAAACAAAGAATAATTTATTAAGATCAAAAGTAGCGATTTCTGTAGCTCTACAAAGTGCAGCTAGCAATGATGTGCAGAACATGATTATTTAATTAAAACTACATTGGCAGGTGTATTTCTTTAACTATGCAATTACATTTTGCTGAACATACTAAACCTTGCTACTATACATGCCTCTATAATAAATCAAATTATCTTGAAATCTATTACCATATTGAATTTATTAAGCCATTGTTCAATATATTTCAATTACTACACAATTAAATTTCATAAAATTAAAGGTATTTTCTCAACATAAAATTCACCATACTATTCATAAAGCATTGGAGTCCAAAATATATTGCAAGCATTTATAACATCCATCTATATCATGTGTGTCTTATGTACTGAATAGTTACCATCTGTTGCTAACTTGTTCAAAATGTATTTACTACTAACATCAAAATACATAGCAATAGGCAAATCTTTTGAAATATTTCTTTAAGAGACTGAGATTATGCTATTGATACAAGTTTAAAAACATACTGAAAAGAATATGGAAATACAAGCGATTTCATGCTGGAAATCATTCACAATTTAAGTTCCTGGACTGACAGAACAATGCCTATTTATTTCATTTTGCTAGTACCATCATGAAGCATAGTACCTTGAACTAACAGATTCTCAATAAATGCTATTAAATAAATAAAAAATGAATAAAAACCCAAAGTGTGCAATTGATTATTTTAAGTATATCTATGATATGTACGGGCTTTTATTAAAGTTAAAACCGATTATAAAATTATCACGTAATCAAGCCTATTTCATACATTAAATTAACAGACGAAAATGTAAGTGTGCAAAATAAGAGAAAAACAATCATCTGAGAGCAATGTTAATTTTTAATCTAAGACTTCAAATCATGTTTTGTGTATTTGAACAATTATATTATTTTTCGATATATTAATAATATATTCACTGGTAGTCTAATATTTTAATTTTTTACTCACAATAAAATTATTCCTTAAAGAATAATATGACATTGGATCTTTCAGGTAAAGGTATACATGATAATATTAGAACTTATTTAAATGAATGGCTGTAGTCTCAAATGTTTGAACTCCTAAAAGTTCAGTGAATGTGCTTCAATCTGTGTAATTGTATGCAATATTCTTAGGTTACAAATGTATGCGCACACAAATGCACGCGCACACAAACGCACGCACTTTTTGGGGGTTGGGAATGTCCATAGTATTCATTATTATTATTTTTTAAATATTTCTATCACTTGTAAAAGTTTAAGAGCTATTAGCTCAGTCCTGTGGCCTTCAAACTATGGTCCCTGGACTAGCAGCAGCAGCAGCACACCTGGGAATTTTCTAGAAATGTGATTTCTTAGGCCCCACTCCAGACCTAGTGAATAAAAAACTCTTTAGGTAGAGCCCAGTGATGTGTGTTTTAATAAGCCTTCCAGGTGACTCTGATGAATGCTAATGTTTGAGAACCACTATTTTCTAGCTAAGTAATTCATAACTCTAGATTCAAATTTCAATCATCTAGGGTGTTAAAACAGAAATACCAAATCTCAGAACACATGTTGAACCGATAAAATCACAATCCAGACGGGTAAGGAAGGTAAGGCCCAAATGTTGGGATCTTTTTAATGCTCCCCAATGAATTTCATTTTCAGCAAATGTTGAGAACCACTGGGCTTGTTAAATATCATTTTTGTTTTAACAGCTAACATTTAAATTTTACTTTGAAATTATCAAAATGATTTCAACAATGCCCCCACTTACCCAACATCAGCAGGCTTAGGTTAACATAATAAATGTTTAAATGTCAAAATATGTAAAAGTTACAAATTATCTTACAAACTGTTAAAATCTATCTGTCTTCTTTGACAAATATATCTTCAAAATGACAAAAACAAAAATATGTAAACTGGTTTTGTTAAAAGTTTTTACTAATATTTATCGAGCACCTGCTGCCAAGAGCAACAAATACTATCACAAATTCTGTTTACAACAATTCTAAAAAGTAGGTAATAGTTCCATCTAACTTTTAAGGAAGCTGAGGCACAGGGAAAGTTAGGAAATTTTCTCAAGTGAAACTGCTATCAATCAAGCTGCAATTGGCGTTGTTGTCCGTAGCTCCCCCTCCACCCCAGCCCTAAATATTAATAGTAATAATAATAATAGCTAAAATTTGTTGAGGGGCTATCATTTGGCAAATACCTGCTTAAGTTTGGTTTTCATATATATTGCATTATCATGTAATAATCATAATGAGGTTATTATCATCAGTTTACATAGGAGGACACTGAAGCACAGAGAAGTTAAGTGACTTGCTCAAGGTCTCGCACACTAGATTTCTTGAGGCCTGAATTTAAATCTAAGCAATCTTAACCTTGAACTTGGGAAACAATTATCTGGAGATTTGTTACTGTAGGATATGAAGGTGCTTTTAAAACACAGAACAACACCAACCTCCCTCCCTCCCCCTGAGGTGCCGGGTCATTTCTGTCACCATTTTGCACCTATAGCCTTCTACAGGAGACAGTCAGGTAACAAATCTTTTTGATCCTGGATGTATGTTTAGTTCTTTGTTGCCATGGTTTTGAGCTCTAATGTTCTCCACTCCTTTGCAGTTCAGGGCTTTTCTTAGAACAACAAAACATACATCTGACTTCTCACAGGACAGTTGCAGTCCAATGTGCTTCTGCCATTTTGGCCTAATTCTCTCTTGATGTGGTTTAGAATAGGCCATTATGACTGCTCTTCAGCGATGAATGAAGCATTTATTGAAACTGTCTGCTCTTTTACTGTCAGCAGAGTCAAATAGTGGATGTTTCAGATGCTTGGATAAGAATATTTTAATGGAATTTTGTACCATAGCAAGGTCAGTAGTTACTGACTTCCAGTTTCTATATGCTGTTCATACATATTTTTATTTGCTAGTACCATCTTTTAAAAGTAGTGTCAAGTTTTTGAGTACAAATTCAGTTAGGCTTTAAATATTTACGTGAACTATAGAGTGTTGCTCTGAAGTAACTTTATTTGTCCATCTGGTATTTATCGACAATGCCTGGGGAATATGAGACAGAGACAAATAGTGTAGAGAGTCTCTGCATTCAGGACACATGGTCTGATGGGTTGGTGATTGAAATGTGGGTTGGGGAAAACGCAATGTCAGAAGTCGAGCTAGAATGTTATGGAAATATACATTTCAACCCCATTTTACAGATTTGTATTAACTTTGGAGTTTATTCTTTCTCCTCTCCTGTATAAATTTGCCTTCTTAATAGATTTCTTAATAGATTTTGTCTGGAGATAATTAGTTTTTCTACTCATTCTTCAACTTCAGCAAGTACGTGATGGCTACTGGTAGAAGGAATATTTGGGCAGGTGGTAAGCTGAGCAGAAAAAGGAAAGACTTACTAGAACATATCATTTTCTTCAGCATGGTCAGTTCCAAGTTTTTATACCTCAGTTTCCTCTTCTATAAGAGATTATACCCACTTTCTGGGGTTATTATGTCTTTTGTAACTTTTTTTTGTTTTAAGGTCTATTTTGTCTGATGTTAGTATAGCCACCTTGTTCTCTTTTGGTTACTATTTCCATGGAATATCTTTTTTCATCCTTTCACTTTCAACCTATGTCCTTAGACCTATTGTGAGTCTCTTGTAGACAGCATATAGTTAGATAATGTTCTTTTTTACAGAATTAATTGGAGAATATAATCCATGCACATTTATGGTAATTACTGACAAGGAAGCACTTCTGTCGTCTTGCTATTTATTTTCTATGCTTTATAGCTTTTATTTTTGGCCCTCATTTTCTCCATTACCATTTTCATTTGTATTATACTTAGTTGATATTTGGTAGTGAGACATTTTAATTTCCTTCTCATTCCTTTCTGTGTATATGCTATAGTTCTCTTTTTGTGGTTACTGTGGGAATTACATTTAAAATCTTAAACTTATAACACTGTAATTTAAATTTATACTGACTTAGCATCAATAATCTTAAAATCTCCATGCCTTTATGACCTCTCTCCACCCCTTTCAGTTATTGATGCTACAAAATTACATCTTTGTACATTGTGTGTCCAAATGCATATGCTAATATTTTTTCAAAAAAACGTTAGTCTCTTAAATCATGTAGAAAATCAAAAAGGTAATTATAAACCAAAGTTACAATTAAACTAGCTTTTCTAATATCCCATGTATTTGCCTTTATGAGAAATTTTTATTTCTTCACACAGCTTCAAGTTACTGTCTAATATCCTTACATTTTGCTTTTATTTATTTTTTTTTTATATCTGAAGGACTCCCTTTAATATTTCTTGCAGGGCAGGTCTAGTGGTAATGAATACTTTCATATTTTGTTTATTTTGGAATGTCTTAATCTCTCCCTCATGTTTAAATAACAGTTTCATTGCATATAGGATTCTTGGTTGATAGGTTGATAGGTTTTTTTTGTTGATTCGTTTTTTGTTTTTGTTTTTGTTTTTCCTTTTTGCAATGAAACTCCCAGGTGTTCACTGAGCTTCTTGTATATAGAAGTCTAAATCTCTAGCAGGATCAGGGAAGTTTTCCTCAATTATTTCCTCAAATAGGTTTACCAGGCCTTATGTGTTTTCTTCTTCACCCTCAGGGATGCCTATTTAAAATATTTAATCCCATAATCAGGGTTTAATTGATTTAAAAAATCATATTTGGGAAGACTTCTCTTTTTTTGGCATATTCTTTCTAATCAAATCTCATTGATGTGTAGCTGAGGCAGCCAACCAATTACTTACCAGGAGAAGACAAACTCAAGGAAAAAATCTATTGAAAGTGAAATGTGATCATTTACTATCAAAAAGCAGTACTTTTCTAAAAATTTTTGTAAAAAGAACACTGGATATGATTCTCATTCCTCTTGAATATTTACAAAATAAAGCTTATAAATTCAACAGATAGCATGTTGATATACATGCTAGATTAGATTTTGCTGGAAAAAACAATGGGCAATTTTCTTTCAGAAAGTGTGAAGTCAGAGTAAAAGTTCACCAGAGATTTAAACTTATGTAATTGTAGAATTCAGTTGTATTTTCACTTTTTAGCTACAAAAAGGTGTATTTTCAAATTGGTGAAAGTTATAAGACACTAAATTAGCAATTTCGACAGTACTTAATTATTGTACTATGTAAAGCAGGCACCGTGGCAAAATCAATTAAAGGTTTGTAATTACTAAGACTGAGCATTTACTGAATGCCAGGCAGGTCCTGAACCTCCACAGCTCATTTGATTCCTACGACAACCCCGTGACATAGTTACCATTATTGCTCCTATTCTACAGGTGAAAAGACTGACATGAAAAAGTGTAGTAACTTGCTAATGAGTTTTTAAGCTGAGACATAATAGAGAGTTTAGTCCCAGAAACTTTGCTCTTGGCCACTATTCTTATTACATAAAATTATATAAGAAACTAAGAGTTTTCAGTCCGGCTTTAACTGTGATTAGTTTGCCATGACCATAAACATGTTGGTGGCAGTACTAAGTGCCAATTATTCAAATAAATCATTACTAGAATATGAGCCAGTAGAAAACTGTATCTAATCTAATATTCCAAAAATCACTGTAAGAGTATCTTCTCTGTTTCTCGTATTGTTTTATCTATGTCACAGTCTTGTTAATTTCATATATCAAGAACTTGAATAAATGGCACTATGTATAACTAAAGAAGTTATTAATACCACAGAAATTATTAATCCAATTCTCAACAGTTTGTTCTTCATATTCATTCAGGACTTTGATAGGATTGAAATAACAGTTATGCTTTTAAATCACGTAAGACATTCAGTTTCAGAATGATTTGGAATATTTCAGTAATTTGTATTTAATATACTTAAGGCAATATTTACTAAAGTTGAGTTAGCATTGGTATGTATAAGAATCTTAGACTTGCACTTTAGAATTTCACACCATAATCATTCTCCAAAGACATAAAATCTTCTTTGTTCCACTTTCTTTCTCTGCCTCCAGTTCATGGACGCCTGTGTTTGTAAGCCACGCCATTTTATTTATAGTTTCAATAGTTGTTGCTAGCTTTTGCTATCATTTCTATAGTAGATTCTTGCCCCATTTCTCTCCTACCCCTCACTTTTTAAATTTATTTTATTTTTTACCAGTAATAACTTCTTGAGAGAATCACTCAATAGTTTTCCCTATTGAGAAGAAAGTCTGAAACAAAGTGTTAGTGTTGTAATCAAACACATTCTCTATAAAATCAGCCTTCTTGGATTAGCACAGTAAGACGTGAAACCATCACATTAAAGCAGCTATCAGCAAATACACACACACGCACATGCACACACACACACAGAAAGGTTTATTTATACATAAAGATAAAATCTACAACAATTTAGTAATTTTTAAATTTATAATTTATTTTTCTCTGCACTATTATTAAATGGCATTACTAAATCTTTCAAAATTTAAGGGTTCGTTTATTCGATTCTTCTTCCAGCTTTTGTTGGCTTTTTGAGCAGTTATAGATTCCCTGGAGGGTTAATCAAGAATGTCTTAATACATATAATGGATTTTATAGGGATAGGCAATTGCTGGGGAATGAAAGTATCAGTAATGTACTCTTTTAAAATTAAAATTTTCTTTGAGATATGGTCATTTTTCTCTGAACATAGGGCAGTATGCTTTTAGAAAGTTTAAGCCTCGTTACTTAGCTGAGTGAACGTAACTAAATTTAAATGTTTTGTACTATATTTGAGGTAGAGTGTAGAGCGTTATCTTCATGGCTGTCATGACCTTGGAGTCTCATAATTATGGGGATTTAGTTCTCCTTGTTAATGTCCCTCTTAGATCCAAACCAAAATATAGATCGAGAGATCTTTTTTGGGTGCAGGATAAAGACTGCCAACAAATCCTGTATTAATTTCTTTATGCAGAGAACTTAGCACCTGTTATGAGCCAGGCATGGTGCTAAGCATTTTTTTTAGGGATTAGCAAAACTACTGCCTCTCAAGTTTGTAAGGTAGTTGCTCTTATTCCCATTTTCCAGATTAGAAAATTGAGCCTCCAATCTTACAGCTAAATACAGTTGACCCTTGAACAAAGAGTGAGTTAGTAGACCCCCGCATAGCAGAAAATCCACGTATAATTTTTGACTTCCTAAAAACTTAACTACTAATAGCCTACTCTTGACCAGAAGCCTTACTGATAACATAAACAGTTAAATAAAACATATTGTTATGTTTTATGTGTTATATACTGTATTCTTACAGTAAAGTAGAGAAAATAAAATGTTAGTAAGAAAATCATAAGAAAGAGAAAATATATTTACTATTCATTAGGTTGAAGGGAATCATTATAAAGGTCTTTATCTTCATCATCTTCACACTGAGTAGGCTAAGGAGGAGGAGGAAGAGGAGGGATTGGTCTTGCTGTCTCAGGGGTAGCAGAGGTAAAGAAAATCCATGTATAAGTGAACTTGTGCAGTTCAAACCTGCAGTATTCTAGGGTTAATTGCACTAGTGCTTGTACTGATTGTTTTATTGTTAGACTGCACAGACTAAACTCTTTCTACTTCAGTTTCATAAATTCAATTATATTTCTCTATTTTTATCTGTATCATGCTATTATTTTTCTTAGATACTCTTGATCGCCTACTCTGTATCTTGAACTTTTTAATCTCTTTTAATAAGTTTGTTCTCACTCTTCCTCCTCCGTTCTCCACAAGTATTCTATAGAATTTCTTTTTCTCCTTTTACTTTCTTGACTTCTGTAAGTTATTTATATCCCTCTCCATTCTTTTCATTACATTTAACCAATCCATTTATTTGAATTTTCCTCTTTCCTATAGAAAATATCTTTTTCTCTTTCTCTTTTCTTCAGTAGCTCTATAGCTTTCCTTAACGCACCATTCTTTTTCTATTTCTTTTCTGTTAAAATAATAGGTTATTCTAGAATAGACGAGCATATAATATTATTTTGGCAAGGTGAAAATAGTATCTGAATATATAATATCTATGAAAATGATGGCAATGAAAACTAAAAGTACAATTACTGAGGGCATATATACACCATGATTTTTCTAGACCCTTGAGGATGAAGTTTTTGAATCCAGGGTGAATTTTTAGCTGTAAATGACTGTAAAAGGATACTTTGGATGAAAGGAGTACTAGTACCCCCTTGGCCTACTTAACCACTTGAAGCATGATATTTCTATCTCTATCTATCTGTCTATTATCTGTCTACCTATCATCCAGCTAGAGCTTTATTATCTAGTATCTAGATAGATACTAGATACTATCAATCTAGTATCTAGCATCTAAGTAGTTCAGTGAGTCTCAATATACCTACACTATTAGTGCCACTCGTGAAATGATTTGAAAATGCGTGGCTACTTTTGTTTTTCATATTACTGTGGGACACAACTGGCATTTAATAACCAAGGTCCAAGGATGTCACAATACCTGCAAGATATGTTATACTAATTTTTATCTCATATTTGAAATAGATATTCAGAAAATGTGTTGATAATTTTTAATACTTAAAATTAAATTTTTACTTTTTTTGCAAATAGTCATTATTTTAATCATAATGTTTTTGAAAATAAAACAAAAATATTAAGTAAGTATTTTGTAAAGAATTATGCTGATCAAGTAGATAAAGGTTGAAGACATTTTGCAAATTTGAACAAAATACTGAAAACAAGAATCCATCACAAGAATATTTGTAAAAGCTCCATGCAAAAAGATAAATGCATCATTACTTCTCACAGAAAATACAAATCTTTGAAAAGTGTGGCAATTCACACAGTATTGAGACAAAATTCTTTACTTGCCAGGATTATTAGAATTGGTCCGGTATGATTGTTGAAAGAAATCAAATCGAACTTAGTGAAAAATGATAATCATCAAATGTTTTTAGGCAGGTGCTATTAATAAAACTAAGTGAAATTTCTAGAATAAATTGTTTCATAAAGTGTGCAGTAACAATGGCAAAAAGTTTAAATATCTTATCTCATGAAAAGAAAGCTTTGCCAGGAAAATTGCTTATAAAAAGTTTGTTTGCTATCTAATATTTGGTGACACATTTCAAATTAAATCAATGAAATTTAAATAACAGAATTGAAATATTATGCAATAATATGTCATATCCTTTAGATAAATATATTTAAAAAGTTTAATGATTACCTTAAGCTGCAATAAAAGAGATGCCTCATTAAAATGAAGGGAATTGGGGGATTTGTAAACAAATTTTTACACTTAAAAAAAAATGCTTTCTTCCTGAGAATGTTATTTTCCAACATTGAAAAAGTTACATAAGAATAGGATTAAAATGAATTTACAATGACTTGAAAAAATATATTGTTCCTAATTGGATCTTATTATTGACATGAACATAGAACATACTTGTCAACATCTTTTTTTGTTGTTTTGAGACAGAGTCTCGCTCTGTTGCCTGGGCTAGAGTGCTGTGACTTGTCAACATTTCTATAAAGAATAAACTGAAAACAAGAAGGGGAAAAAAACCTAAAATCTGTGGTGCCAAAATAAAATTTAATCAAATTACCAAAAGTTGTAGATTCAATTAAACTTTCCTTCCAATTTCTTTTATATTGTTAAAGAAAAAAATATTCAATAATACTTGTTAAAACATGATAAGAAAGACTTCATTCATGATCATTGGGATGGGTGTAGGGACCACTGTAATGGGATTTTGCAGTGGGGGAGAGAAACTGGGCTCAACTCTGGCAGCATGGGCAAGTGGGGATTTATAGCCAAGGAACAGCTTGGGAGTCAGTGGATGGAAAATTACTGAAAGTAAACATCAGGAGTAGCGGGGATTCTGGCTAAACTGACCTAGCAGGATTCTTGCTGAAGACAGGCCAGGGTGGTCAGACTTCACCTGGGGGATGGTGGAGGGTGAGGAACCTAATCAGGTATCAAGCGTGATTAGAAATCAAGGGTAGAAGTTCTTGCTAAATTGACTTACCAGAGTTCTTTAATAAAGCTGGATTTTACAAGGAAGTTCACATATGAGCCTAGAAGAAGGCCGAGAAGCCTGACTAAATTTTGGTCAAGCAGAATCTTTGTCAATATCCACTGAATTATTTGTATAATATTCAACTATATAAAGCAGGTCCCAGAATAACGTCCTTTCATTCAATATTGTTGATTGTAATGTTGATAAGAAAAAAAAAATCGATTCCCAGCCAGGGCCACTGTCTGTGTGAAATTTGTACAGGTCTTTCCACATCTGCTTGGCTTTTCTCCAGGTACTTTGGTTTTCTCCCACCTCCCAAAATGCACGTGTTATGTTAATTGGCATGTCTTAATTGTCCCAGTCTGAGTGAGTGTGAGTGTGGGTGTGAGTGCACTTTGTTGCGTCATAAGCTGCCTAATAGGCTCCGGTCACCCAAGAGCCTGAACTGGAATCAGTGAGGAAAAATTATCTTATCTGTTTTTATTAATCTTTCTTAAGTATGTGTATATATCACGATTATTTCAATGTTTAATATTAGAAGTGATTTGTGTCTTTATTTAGAAGTTTGGTGCTGTTTTTGTGCCCAGAGACAGGCCACAGGAATTTTAGTTTTGCTTATATCAATTAGGATTAGGAGATGATTCAATTGGTTTAGTTATACGTCATTTGTCTTAAAGCACAGTTTCCAAGAACTTATCACCAACATTAAGTGAGAATTTACTTTAGATTAAAAGTATTTCAGTGCATTTCTACAGGTACTGCTAACATAAGGAACAGTATTGTAAATATTCATTAATAGAGATTTGAGACTCTTCATAGACTCAGAAAAAAAAATATTATTCAGTTAGCAGAGGTACATAAAATGGAAGGATTTCACTGAATTTCATTAAGAAAAGTTGTTGTTAAATTGTCCATATCAATTTACCTATTTTTAAGATGTTGATCAAAAGAACATTTTGAAAATTACATGTTGAAACTATTTAAAAATATTTCATTATAATGTTATTCTAAATATTTTAAAATTTGGAATTAAAATGATACATGTTATGAAAATTACTTTTTGAAACTGTCTGAGGTTGCCTGATGTTCTCAATATTATCCTAATATTTACTGAACTACTTCTCTGCAGACAATGGTACTACTATTCCTACTTTTTAAAAATTAATTCTGTATTGCACTTAATGAAAAGTATAGACTATGAAGTCTTTTAAGTACCAGAGACTGAATGCATGGTTTGATTTCAAAGTAGGATATATGATAGGAGATCTGATTTCTAGGCTATTCTTTCGTTATCTCATCCTATGCTATAACATAGGAAATTATTTTGTTGCTGTTGATAAGACTCAGCTCATTTGTGAAAATATTCTACCTTTTCATTTTTTTCCATTTGGACTGCCTGATTGACATTTGTACGTTTTTCTTAGATAATTTAAATTTATTTCTCTTTTAATTGTATACAAACGTGTACATTATTGTATTACTTGATCACTAATGTTTAATGTTTACCTTTAGTGGTTTCATTTTCTTGTACTTATTTTAAGGGAAAGCTAATTCTCATATAGCTAACTTGTTAAATATAAGTAGGTACAGGCATTCAACTGATGCTTTCTATCTTCTAGTATTTATATTCAAATACTTACACATTGGAAGACATGCTATTTTATTATAATTATTCCTATTTTCTCATTTATATTAGATTTGGGGTTTATATTGACTTTTCGAAGTTATGTGTGTATGTAGGTTATATTATCAAGGGATTTCATTTCAGGTAGCAAAAGGCACATTACAAAATACCTGTTTTACAGAAGTGACGTCTTAGCCACTCCTGACGTGACTGAGAAGTGCTGATCCGTGTCTTCTGCTCAGCCTTATCATCTGGCCATAATCTGCCTGCACCAGGCCCACTACTGTATGTTTAAACTCTACCCTTTGGAACTAATGTTGGAAAAGTGGTCCTCATAATAAGTTCTCTCTTGCACTGTCTTGTCTTGTGAGTCAAAAATTCACTCAAAGTGTTTCTATAAGAGGTAGAAGTAATAGGAAAATTTACAGCATGTATTTAAAGACACCTAAAAAAATCTACTACATGAAGTGTAGTATCCCTCAAAAAGTAAAATATGACAAAATGTTTTCAAATGTAGCCATTTCTCTGATTCACCTTTTAGCATCAGGCACCTCATAATATTGGGGTTATAACTGATAATGATAATATGACTGAAACACTTGGGGGAATACAAGAGTCTCTGAGCCCATTCGATCAACTTTCTGCTTGCCTTTTAGTTTCAATACATCTTGGAGTAAATGAAAAAAGGAGTTTTTTCACATGTGTTAATCAGATGTACAGAAGAGGCAGAAAGATAACTTTCTTTCTTCCTTGCAGTCACAGCCGGTTCTCTGAAATAGTTTTTAGATTGTCTTCTGTGCCAAGGGGCTTTGTGTGATGTTCCTTTTTGTCCTTTGTGACCCTCAAATAAAATGGAAACTTTCCGTGTTCATGACTTTCTTTTCACGGTGAGCTCTTAGGGCCATGGGGTCATGCTACCAATATATTTTTAAGCTTCACACAATTACCCTCAGCCCCAGTAAAGCACAGAGCAGCAGGACAGTATTTATAACCTATCCCAATGAAAGCTACTGTCTTAGGCAGACCCACAGGAGACCAAACATTATGCGGTGCTTATAAGGAATATGAGGGGACAACGTGGAGCTAATATATTTAAATATCCCATTACTGTATCTTTGAATATCACTTCTTCCAACCTGGATGTTCTACTCCTAAGTTAAGCAGCGTGGTTCCTCTGCAGGCTGCTGAAGTGGAAATTATTTCTCTCTCCATTTTTCTACCACCTATTATTTTCCAAACAAAATTATCACCCTGCATTATATAAAATTGAGGAGGGGTGGTTATTAACTTTAACCGCACAGATACAAGGACACTTCACAATATTTTGCCACTTTATTCCACTAAGCTATGCCATTTAACTTGTTCTGAAGTGTACGTAGTTGCATATTATGGCGCAGATTTGAAAATAAATTTTTAGTTTTCAAACCATTGTTCCCTGTGCTTTATTGTATTTCAATAATGCCTCAAACTTTTTGATTTTCCAAAAAATCGAACAAAAGCTACAAAATAAAAAATGAATATTAACTTGTAAACTGGTACGTAATGTAAGGAATGTTTGATTAAGATGCTTGAAAATCTATTTCTGAAAAATTAAATTTTTTCTCCAGGATATTAGGGCAACTGTGGTCTGGGGCAAAATAAATAATATGTACTATATACTCTCCCATTTGTCAGATGTGTTTTCTCAACTCAGCTGTTATGATTACCTGTGCCTTTCACAGGTGTACTTGACAGCTACTATCTGTCAAGACTGTCAGTGTGGACATCAGCAAGTCTTATGCAAATAACAATCCCATTGTGGTGCATCAGATGACTTCTTCAGTCTGCAGCTTGGAGCTTGCATTGGAATCTCCTATGAAGCTAAATACAGTATTCTCTCTAACACCTAAGGTGACACTGGATCTGTTAATGACTCCATCTCTGCTGGCTTGTGCTTTTGAATCAATGCCAGCTGCAGCTTATTAACTACGGGTATGAAGCGTCTGGTCAGGAGAATTTTCTGCATTCTCCCTCATTCCTTGTGCATATCTTTCACAATTAGTCATAGTAATTCAAAGGCCTAATAGCATACTATCAGGAGAAAAGCCCTGTTGTGAAGAATTTGTGAAGATAAGTAAAGCAGGGTAAATACATGACAATAAATATTTGGAACCTAGATTGTTTTCAAACATTTCACCATGTTATCAGAATGAATTATCGATATGATTAAATCACACTTAGAAATCACTCTTTTAAACAAGAGTATGCTATTTGGTTATAAGATGGAGCTAGATTCTATTATATGATCACTTTAACAGAGATAGCAATTGATGATTTCAGTGTTACATGAATTGATGATTAAATGCATCATATGGACAATTTCTACGGAACGGATAGTGGGTTTTGAATTTTAAAAAAATGTATGCCCCAGAGAATATTATTTTCCTTTAACAATATTTTCCTTTTAGATTTTAGATGTGATTTAAGCTTATTTGTTCATAAATAGAGAATTCAATGTTTTATAGTAAATAGAAGAATAAGTTTTGGCAAAATCTAAGAATTTTGTCTTTAAGTGATTGTCTTATAAGAACAATGAGACAAAGCCAATGACAATAAAATGCATATGAATACATAGTGTTTCTCTGTCTCTCAGTATCTTTTTTTAAAACCAGATTTAAAATAAGCATTCTTATATAAAGGAATATCACCATTTAAAATTGAAATTTAGCCTATTTACAAAATAATGTTTATTCTAGAAACTTCTGATAATATGAAATAAGCACTAATAAATTGTCTCCCATAATGCCACATGCAAATATATCCATCACTGACAGGTTGATACCTTTATTCCTGACAATTTTCTATTCAAATGTATGCATATAAACATTTTTTAGAAACATGGAATCATACTTCACAAACTGATTGCAATTTCGTTTTCCTCATGTACTCTGAGCCCATTTTTTATGGGGATAAATATACTCCAATGAATATCATCCTTGTAGTTGCATCTATTATTATCACTTTGGAATGCATCCTCAAAGGTAGAATGGCTAAATTGAGAAATTTGTCTTCCGGAAAGATTGCACCAATGGAGAATGATTTTGTTTCTCTGCATCATCACAAAAAAAAATGGCTCCTGTGTGCATGTGTGTCCGTGTGTGAGTGTACATGAGCAGGAGCAGGAGCTGTATATATTTCCCAGTTTCAAAGGAGAAAAATACATACTTTTGTGTTTTATTGTACATTCCCTGATTGAACTTTTGCTCACTTACAAGATTTTTCTTTTTTAATATGCTATTGGTCATTTGTAATTCCTTAATGATTATCTATTGACACCTTTCCCCCATTATTTTGGGGGACTGCCCACTTTTAAAAATTGACTTGTAAGAACACTTTATATGTTAAGGACATTAGCCCTTCCCTTCTCATGCTTTAATTATTGGCACATTCTCTTTATGTTTTACCTTTTATGCTTGTTTTAAATATAAATTTTTAAAATATTATGTAATAATGTTACTTTTTAATTTATAAATTATTTTGCACATATGTTCTGAAAGACTTTCTCCAACCTAAGAAAAGGTAAATAATCATGAGCTTTGGATTAAACAACTTTGTTGTTATTGTTATGTTTAGAAAAATCTCTAGGATAGAGGGCATTGCGAGTACATGATTTAAATTATTTCCCCTTTGTCCCCAAAGCATGCCCTTGGTAAAGATTAATTTTTTTTTTTTTTTTAATCAGGGTCTCACTCTGTCACCCTAGGCTATAGTACAGTGGCAAGATTATAGCTCACTATCACCTTGCACTCCTGGGCTCAAGTGATCCTCCTGCCTCAGCCTCCCGAGTAGCTGGGACTACAGGTGCAACATCACTCCAGGCTAATTTTTTGAATTTATTTTGAAGCGACAAGGTTTCACTAGGTTGCCTAGCCTGGTTTTGAATTCCTAGCCTCAAGCAATCCTCCCACGTCTCAGTCTCCCAAAATGCTGGGATTATAGGCGTGAGCCACCACTCTGAGCTGGTTATGATTAAATTAATTAAAATATACTTTACATTTAATTATTAATTTAAGTATGAAGTTCAATATGTTGTATGGTTTTCTTTCTACCAACAGTCAACAATATTATAGAATAATCCATTCCTTCCCTACTGATTTTAAAATGTCATTTTTATTGCATATATTGGCTTTATTCTTTGAACATTTGCTAATGTTCAAATTTGTATTATTACATGGTTCAGATATACACAATACAATTTATTGAGAAAATTTTAAAAATAAGATACAAAATATTTAAGTAAAAATAATGTCAAACACAAAAGCATAAATGGAAAATATGCTATGTTGATTAGAATAATGTAAAAATGAATTATGTATGCAAGTTGGCAAAGTTATGAAGAAAATCTGACATGATACAAATAGAGTTTAATGATCATCGCCTTTTTTCAAGTAGATGCTTGCATTTATAAAAATAATATCAAAACATTATTAAAATATTAATTCTTACACTCTTTATTATTGTACAGTCTCTCCACACACCAGATTTTCTGTGCACTAATTTGAAATATGCTGGCTGATAGTCTCTTTTAATCATTAAATAAAATCAGATATTACAATATTTCTCCTTCAGATTCCTTCTCTATTTCTGCCACACATATTCGTTAAGTAGCACAAAATACTTCATCCAAGAACATATCTTTAGTGTATGTATAAAAACTATGAACAACGAAAACAATTATTGGAACTCCTCTCTCCAAATAAGGGGCCATTTGTGATTTAATGCAGCATTTGAAAGTCATGCAGAGTAGAACTTAACATGTTACTGTTCACAGTGAGGTTGATGTCATAAGAAATATTGGAGCTCCGAAACTACAATCTATGTCATAATCTAAGGTAGCTTAAACGTAACAAATGGAAATTTTAATTAAAGCATGAGTTAAATTAATTCTGTAAATAATAATTAGAAATTTTAGGCTAATGCTAATTAGTGCTCAGTTTTATGAGGTTTTATATATTTGCTTTGGTTTAGACTTTATTCATCTTCGTTATATATCTATAATGGCTAACATTCCATTAATTGTCCAGAAATGTTGATGGTGCTTAAGTGTAGTTAGCCCTGATTTGAGGTGCTACAGCTGGCATATTTGATCATATGCCAATCTTGTAGTCCTAGTGATGACTATGTGAAGTTAAATGATTATGTGTTTGTTCTAAAAACAGTGGTGGGGAGTGTTGAATGCTGTGACACTGAGGCACAAAACAGCTGTATGATTTAAACATGAAAGGTCTAACCAAGTAATGCCTAAAGAGGTATGCACTTCCTGTGAATGTGTCTTTCTGCATTTGCTTGTTACTTCTCTTTAAGAGTAAAAGTACTATTTAGAGGGCCACTTTAGCACAGTTTTATTCTGATGGGAACACAGCTATTAATTTATGGACATGTGGAAATAACCTTCTGATAATGGAACATTTTTCTCTTTTGAAAATTTACCCTAGATGTGAAATGTTCAGGTATTTTAATTCAAGCAATTTCTCTTGCACTATACAACAGGGCACTCAAAATGCCATTGCTCTAAAAATTGATAATGGAAAGAATAGTGGCAAAAGCACTTTAGGTTAAGATATAGGAAA
>RJWJ010022639.1:0-26664 GCA_004363605.1 Indri indri | reverse complement strand
CCAGCAGATCAGAAACCTTTGGCTGACGCCCCACCAAGCTCCAGGAAGCAGCTCCATCCCTCCCTGGCGTGGTGTTTCAGGCATGGCTGGTGCTGGGCCTCTGGTGACCGTCCCGGGCACATCTAGTGCCCGATGGAACAAACTAGGACATGCTGAGGTTGGAGTTCCTGGGCAGGTAGAAAAATGACCCAGGTTCATATCAGGCCCTGGTCACTGTATCTAAGGACAAAGGATAGAAGTTGCTCCCAGATTCTTCTTTTCCAGGGCTATACTTCCGTATCCTTAAATGCTTAGACTTTTCAGGGGTTAAGTTCTCTAAATAGTAGAGTTGCATGGTTACTTTCACATTATTTCAAGTGGAATATGCTCTTTGTGCTTGCACTTTTTATCTAATAATCAACACCTATCCATGCCAATTCATAGAAAAATGCATCTTCATTTTAGGTAAGCTCAGTGTATACATGCCCTTCCCCAGTGTTGAGCCGATGAAATAATTTTCAGACTGTGAACTTCCTAGGAAAATATGTGTTTTGGTTGAAAAATTATTAATTATTTGATATAGGATCAGAAAGGGGAATGCCAACATTTTGGAAACACTGACAAATGAAACTTAGGTCACTATATGACGTATTTTGAAACACCCCTGTCACATGGAAGTAAATTAACCCAAAATTGGAGTCCACATACAGGTACAGTATTGGTGCTTCAAATACATTACCTAGTCTATTGAAAGGAGGTAATGTTCACCCAGCATGAATGTTGAGTAGTGTTATAAAATGAAGCCATTGCAGGTTGTGGTCAGGGCCACGGTCAGATGTAAGTCTGGAGATCTGGTTCTAAACTGAGACCTTGAGATACTGTGGCTCTCATTCCTTTGCCTAGATATTGAAATGGAAAGAGTAAAACGTGACCTAGTGATGGAGATAAAGATATATAAAGCACTTGGCACAAATAAGACAGTAAGTGGTAGATACAAACAAAATCATGAGTAGAGATTATAGTAAAATTTCTACCAAGCAGTACTGTAAACATGTAGGGAATAGAAGCCTGCTATTAGAATCCCACTAAAATAAGGAGATTTTATTACGAATCCCATTTGGTGGTTATGACCACTAGCCGCTAATCTCAGAACAGATGATATTGTAACTGCAGAGGAGAAAATATGAAATACGTTAGCTACATCTCCAAATACAGTAAGACCTGCAATCACTACTTAGAAATATTTATTGTAATTCTATTTAGTTTTTTACTCTTTTTTGACAGCAAATTCCAGAAGCCTCTAAGTGCATGTTTAATCTCATAAAAAAGTTAAGCCATGAAGAAAAAGTATAATAATTCCTATAGAAATAATTTCCTTTCAAGTAGTCATAGGAAGAGAACAATAAAATGTAATTATGTGAAATGACATATGTGTAGCTTTAAAGAAAGCCCAGGGAGGATATTATTCAACAGAATATGATTTTTCTATGGGGCACACATAATACTTTGGCCAATTTATTCAGTCCTCCTACTCATACCTATATGAAATAAACGATGCAGAAACATAAGTCATTAGTGTTAAAACCAAGCAATTTTGAAGACAAAAGGCAAGCCCATTCGCTTTGCATAGAAATATTTAGGGAGGTATTATATGAGTACAACATCACAAACCAGGTGTTTCAAAATATCAAGTTTCAATTTTAACTTCCCTCAGCACACCAGATGTCTTCAAGACTGATAGACTGAGTTCCCGGTTTTTCTGTGAACTTGGTGAAGAACAAATACACTTTATAGCTCAGCATCAAGATACTAGTTTCTAAATAATATTCTATGTTAAAAAAAGTTAAGACTCGTTGGAAAATTCACTGATTCTGGACCTGGGTGAGAAAAAGCATAAGATAAATCTAGAACATCTTATTGCACCAGAAAGTGAAAATTCCTTAAAGGGTCATGGGAACATATCAAAGGGAGCTGGGAATCAGCTTAAAGAGCTGCCTTGGGGCCAATTTGAAAATTTGAGCAACAAAATACATATTTATCATGAGAGACAATGACTCATCAGATAAGATAAAAATCATGACTCTTTTCTGATATAAACAAACATATAAATAGGAAAATTGAAAGCTCTCTCTTACAGTATAATATCAACTAATAAATACAGAAAGAATGACAGAATTAGAAAATCATACATAGATGTCAAAGATAGTAAGTAGGTGAAAGTTTGATGAAGAACAGGGTATTTTTATGCTTTCAAAGTATTTACCCATGAATTACTTACAAAGGGAAAATTGTGATCCTACATTGGAGAATCTTGGTAAGTTGTTAAAACTAACTGCATAAATTTTAGGACAAATTGATACTATGTGCCTCCTTAAATATTAATAATATGCACTAAAATGTTAGCACTTTCAGAATATATCAAATCATATGAATCAAATATATATATATATAAAATAATTATAATAAATATCTCTGTCACCCAATTGTTATGAAACTGTTGAGAATTGTGTGAACCCAGTTATGTTGGGCACAGTGGCCTAAAAGATAAATAAATCAACATTTTTAATAGCGGCTTCGCAGAGATGATCTGGTTTTTCAGGATGATGTCAAAAAAATCTTTACGTAAAGTAGCTAGAGGGTACTGAGACCAGTTTCCTTGAGTAGCTGTGCGTGCAGAGGAGGGGTTATAACAGGGATATTTTGTAATGATGTATTTAAACTGCAGCCATCACGGTGAGTATCGAGACCAACCCATCTTGCTGGGGCAGCCTCGGTGGTCACAGACGTGTATTGCTTCACACTGGCACAAAATGTATTTGCTTTGAGCAGAGGGTGTTTGCTCCAAGGGTTCACATATGGGGTGAAATCATCGTGCAGGTGAGAGGAGGTGGTGGGTACCAGGGAAGCCAGATGGTTTAGTGGCTTCTGGGCCTCACTGGGCCAGGCTTCCTGGCTATGGGTTTCTAGAAACAGGAAAGAGAGTTCCCTGTTCCCTGAAGAGGGATGGGCAGCTCAGTTTTCTGGGGTGGAAGTCTTCTGTGGCTGTCTGGACTGCTTCATGGGACAAGTTTTCCCGGTCCATGCAGTGGTCATCCCTGGAGGGCCCAGAAGTGCTGGGAGTTAGTTCAGAAGCAGCCCTTGGTAGTGGAAAGAACAACTTCTCGGTTCGCACATCGGAGGCCCCTCCTCGGTACCTCAGTGTCACCAGGTTTGCAAGTGCCAAAGACTAGCTGAGAATGCACTTTAAGGCTCCAAGACCAGGGCTTTTCCTATAGTTCCTGAAGATTACTTACCTGTCACTGATATCTTAGTGCAAAGCTTTCAGGCATTTTGCTGTTGGCATCAAAACATTTAAGTGCTGATAATTTTCATTGAATATAGCCAGGGTCTTAAAGGGCCTCTCCAGGTCCTCTAAGGACAAGTTTTGGGGTGAATTTGGTTCTTATAAGTGTGTTACCATTGTTTGAACCCCCTGGGGTAGGATTGACTATAATGCAGTTGGCACATTGGACACTTGATTTTTTGTTCCTGAACTAGAAGCTTTTCCCTCAGCTTTTTACACAGCAGACTTAACCCTTTAGATGTCAGCTCGAATGTCACCTCTTCAGAGCTAAGGTCTATGTATTATAATTAGTCCTTTCTCAGTTACTCTTTCTTTCTCCATCTATCTCCTTCAGAAAGTGTACCACACCTGCAATTACATTGTTTGTCAGTTGCTCACTAATGTGTGAACTGCGCCCTCCCTGACCACTGTGAGGGCAGGGACTGTGTCGGTCACGTCACCTCCATATCCACAGAGCCTATTTCAGTACCTGGCACACTTCTAAATAAGAAAGAAGGAATGTGAAGCGAGCCTGCTGTTCGGGCCTCTTCCACTTGCTCAGCCACGGAGAGCTTTGAGTGAGTTCCTGCAAGAGACAGGTGAGGTTCTGCAGTTGTCAGCGGGATGGTCCACTGAACCCCCACAGGAAGTGTCACTGGGATGGTGGTGAGCCCGCCAATGGCAAGAGGCCTGGGGATCACTCAAGCTCGAGCCGGGAAGATGAGTGCACAGAATGAGCTGAGTCTGGGGCGTTGTGTAGAAGGTCAGCCCCGAGCCCGGTAGCTGCTGAGGTCCTCAGAGGTCCCAGAGTGCTTCCCCAATGAATGCAGCCCTCAGAAGAGCTTGGCAACGGGAATCATGATAAAGAAGGAGTTTGGAGAAAGAATTTATAGTACACGTTCAAAACCACTGTGTTTCTGCATGTGGGGGGCTCATCTGCCATCTTTAGTTTCAGCTTTCTTGTCTGATAAATATGGGAGTAGATGGATTTATAGGTCCGTCTCCACTGCAGAACTACAGAACCTCAAGGCTAGGTTATAGATGGAACTCCAGCAAATCAACCATTTTAAAGTCAGAGTATAGAATGTTCTCTGGAGCGTTGGTACTTATACAAAATAGGGGGTAGAAAGAGGGAGGGGCTGCGGGCTGGTCACATACAATATACAAAGAAGAAACCGCAGGGTCTGATTTGCTTGTTTTAATGCTAAATCATTTGGACAAATTTCAGGACCAATATTATGATCTAGTAAGTACCAGGGTGTGCTTTGGTAGAAATATTAATATTCTTCTATGTCCCATGATAAAGAACTGTTGTGTGGTAGAGATTTAACGTATTTTGATAGTGGAAATTCAGCTGCTCCTAAGTGGGAAGATTATTGTCCATATATTTAATGTGTTCTTGTATTGTCTGATAGTGAACTTAAATTACATAATGTTCCTTGCTGAAAAAGGAAATCTATTCGCTCTGCCAGAAATACATACTCAGTATTTGTCAGACAGCCTTTTGGGGGCAAATGAAAATAGATACAGACAGTCCAAATCATATGATATAATTCTACCACATAATTGCAACTGGTGTATAGTAGATAAGAATTAAGCAGCACATGAAGAGAAATATTAAATAATTATGCTGATTCTATTTTACGCAATACTCACTTTTTTAATGCTCAGTAGCACTTATCTCCAAGTAAATCAACTTCCTAGTACACAATTCCTGGGATACACAGAAATAAAGATGCCCATTCTTACTGTTTCTATTTAAGTATGCATTGGATTAAATTTCCAGTTAACATACTCTATCAATAAATGTATAAATCTAGAGAGATATTTCCCACAGGAAGCCATTAGGCAGATTCTTTTCTAATGTAAAGCACATGTAGACATGAGGTAAAGAGAAAGAAGGAAAAGAGAGAATAACTATGATTATTCCTCAAAAGGCCAAAAGACATAGTGGAGTCAATGTGTCCAAAGGCCAGCCTGCCCAGTCCTTATTCTGTAGCATTAAAGCCAGGGCACCAAGGCCTTACCCTGGGCATGCCGGTACATTTTAAGTTTTACCCCCAAATTTCTTGGTCTATGCAGCAAATATAAGCTTGATCGCCACCCGTATCCTCAAACACACAGGGCTCAAACCCCCTCGCTGCTGAGGCTGGCCTTCGTCAAAATTTTACAGTAAATTGGTTTGTAAAATTTTACAGTAAATTGTTGACTGAGCGGACAAAATATTTACAGACTAAGTAATAATATTTGGTCAAACAACATGTCAACGATGTGACATAAACTGAACAATCGTTCAAAAATTTACTTCTAAGTATTCAATTCAATGGACTTTAGAGACAAAGAAGCTAGAACGGAGCTAGAGTCAAAATCCTTTCTGTACGGGATGCCCATTATTGATCTTGCTGGCATTGGTTCAATATTCTTGCACAATATTTTGTTAGGTGTTGATAATTCTGTATCTTCAATACTTCTTCTATAAGTTCAATGCTGAGTGGACCTGGGAGAGGGAGAGCCGGGCTGAGGAATTTGGAGACGGGAGGCCGAGGTGAGGTCTTAACGCAGCAAACTGAGCTTTCACACAGTATCAGAGGTGAAGAAGGTTGCAAATAGCGGGCAAGCGGCAGCAGAAGCCAAGAAATGCCTGGAACAGAAGTGAAAAGCTTTGCAAGTGTAAAATATCTGCCCTCTCCCTCCGCAGGCCCCTCAGTCCTTGGCTACCACACAGTCCTCGCTGACTATGCTATGTGCCAGGTCAATGTGATTAAAGAGCGACTGTGACCTCAAAAGGCAGGAATGCAATGACTAGTCAGTGGACAGGGAAAAATTTGAGGCCAGTTATCTGCAAACAATTCTGTTATAACAAAATGGACCATTTAAGGGCAATCCCCTGCACACAGAGTAAATAAGAACTTCTAAAATCTTCCTCATTTAAACTATACATGTGTGTCTACTTGCAAGTGACCTGTTTAATAACAAATCAGAGCAACAAATCATTGCCATATAAGGAATTGGTGAGAGTTTTCCACCCTAGAGTAGCCTGTGAAGTTGGCCACTCTCTCGTTCCAGGCAAGAGCTGGGGTCTTCTGCCCCAGCAGGGTTTATCATTCTGACTAAAGAGGCTCTTACCACTGCAGGGACGAAGGGACTTGGAGAGCCCACTGAAATGTTCTAAATTGCTGGTGTTGCTACTTAATGTATCCTGGTCAGAAAGTTCATTTCATTTCCATCCCTTTGTTTTCCCTTGTTTTTATCTTTTTATCCATATTTTATCCTATTGATTCACTGATCAGACATTAAATGAGCATCTGTTTGTGACTTATCAGACCCAAGTGAGGCTACACAACTTCAGAGGTAAACAAAATGGGGTGTCCTCACTGAGCGACCATTAACCGAGAGAGATGGATGGGTTAACAGTTTCCGTGGGACAGGGACCTGCAATGACAGCCACACATAGGTGGTGCTGGGTAAGGCACTGGGTGGGGGGTGGCCTCTGAGTCTGGGGTGGTCAGAGACAGCTCTCTGAGTTCTATCTTGATGCACCTTAAGGATGAGGAGAGGTTGTCCAGGTGAGAGGAGGAAGGTGACAAGGTAGAGCCCTCGTCCACAAGGACAGGAGACCCTGTGTGTCATGTAAACCGGAAATCATTCCCTATTCTGTTCCTCTTCCTTTCTCTCCCTCTTTTTCCCTCTTCCTTTTAACACTGCATAACGATCCTGAGCAACACCTATGACTGTTGTGGGAAAGAACCAGTGCCCTGTCAGAACCGCCCCCCATGGGGAAGCAACTCCCATGCAGGAAACAATCTTGCATCTTAAGCATCTCAGCTTCTTCTCCTCACTCGCCCTCATGCTGGGCTCCTCTTGGGCTCTGCATGGTGGTGCGGCTGGTTCTCTGGGGTTCCCAGCTGCCTGGCTGACAGGGAGTTGTGGGAGCTGGTGGGGATGTGTCCCCACAGTGTTCAGCCCCGTCGTGCACAGAGATGCACAGCTGCAGGGTTTACGCGCACATACTGCAAAACCTGTCCCCGCATGGCCACAGCTGCAGGGGAAGCTAATGGGGGCAGGGAAGAGGAGAACAGGAAGCAGAGTAGAAGCAGGATGGCTCAGCCGGGTGCCCAGGAGCAGTGGCAGAGGAAAGCACGCCCTGCTGTTCTGTGACTGTGCTCTTTTAGGGAGAATTCTGTTATGTAGACTGCATGTTATTTCAGAGTCTACCGTTTCACAGAAAAGGAAGGAAGGAAAGAAAGAAGAAGCAAAGGACAGAAAAGAATGGAGAAGGAGGGACAAAGGGCTAGTCGGTGCCCTGCACAGCCTTGTCATGTTTCTAATCAATCACAGCCACCTTTGGAGAAAAGTGTAGAATCCATAGCGTACACTTGGTGGTGGAGAACACAGCATCGCTACTTTAATAAAGTCTGGCTTCTTATCTATAAATGCTTTAGATAGTGACCACTAACACTAAAAAAAGAAGAAAATATAACAAAACAGTTTTGATTTCCACCACACAAGTTATTAACACTCAGGAGTATATCATAATAAAAAAATTCCACCTAGGCTCAGACGCATGGGGAAAGTAACATTACTACTGAAACCGATTGAAGTTGTGCTCCTAAAATGATGAAAAACTGCTGAAACACGAAGTTGTTTTATTTATGCCGACGAGCTCATCTTGCCTGTGCATAGAACATGGGATTGGATATTTGTTGATATATTTAAGTTGTAGATTATTTAGATTCTCCTGAATATTTAGGATAAACATTAAAATTAAATTAAAAATTTTCTACAAAAGTTAGAAATTATTGTATTCCCAGCCTAAAATCACTACTTTCTAAAATCCGTGTTTATCTTTCAATGCTTAGACAGTAATCATTTAACACTGAAAATATATGAAGAAGAATTCTGATTTCTGCCACATAACAGATCCACTTTACTTTTAACGTGATATTAGGTCATTAAATATGAAATGTCTGATTTTGAATCAAAAGTTTAGTTTATTATAGCTCAAACAAGAAGCAGTACAGTTAATCAAAGTATGCGCCTGAGCGATCCACACAGTTTTACCATTTTAAGAGTAGCTTGTTTATGCCAGCAACGAAGAAGCCTGGAGAGCGAGTGACAATGAAATCGTGAAAGGCGTTTTCCACAGATTGTTGAGAATTGAATATTTTTCCTTGCCAGAAATGGTCCAAAGCCTGGAGTAAATGGAAGTCCTTGATGCAAGGTCTGGCGAATACATTGGATGACAGAGAATTTCCAAGTCCAACCTCTGTAGTTTGAGCAGCATTGTTGGTGAGACATGCGGTCCAGTGTTGTCTTGCAAGAGGATTGGCCTGTTTCTAGTGACCAGTCTTGGCTGCTTAATTGCAAGCATCCTCATCATTTCATCCAATGGTTGCCATAAACATCCCCTGTAATCAATCGACAGGTTTCATGAAGCTGTAGTGGATAATAGCAGTGCTGGACCACCAAACAGACACCATTAGTTTTTTTGATGAATATTCAGTTTTGGACTGTGTTTCAGCACTTCATCTTTATTCAACCATTGTGCCTAAAGCTTGCGATTGTGAAAAAGAATCAATTTTTCATCATACTTAACAATACAGTGTAGAAATGGTTCACCTTTATGTCATGACAGCAAAGAAAGGCAAGCTTTGAGATGATTTCTTTTCTGAAGCTCATTTAATTCGTGTGGTACCCATCTATCCAGCTTCTTTACCTTGATGATTTGTTTTAAATGATTCAATTTTGTTGGAATCATAACATCAACCTTGCTGCTAATTCATGCTTTGGTTGGATTTGCTTCCACTACAGCTTTCAGCTCATCATTATCCACCTTGGTCTCAGGTTGCCCACATGGCTCATTTTCAAGATTAAAGTCACCAGAATGGAACTTTTTAAACCATGGATTACTGTGCATTCATTAGCCACATCCTTTCCAAACACTTCGTTAATATTTTGAGGTGTCTCTACAGCACTGGTTCCACGATGGGAACTCATATTAAAAAATAACATGAATCTTTGACTTATCCGTGGTTTTACAAAAATTGCCCCCAAAACATTTGAAAGATAGTGACAAACCAAACCATGCACTTGAAAGAATGAGAATGCACCTTCATAATAACAATAAAACAAGAAGTGTCAAAATGAAATGTCAGAGATATCAACTGTCTAACTTAGTACTTAAGGAAATTGGACATTTCATACTTAATAACCTAATATAATCCAGACTCCATGCTGGCTCAGAAACACAGGCAAAAGAAACATCACTCTTCAATCCATTGAACTTTTGTTCCCAAAATGATGACAAACTCCTGCAAGGTGGATAAGGATGTTTAATTTATCTTGATAAAGCTCATCTTGCCTTTGCACCTGAACATGGGATCTAAATATGAGCTGATTGTAGATTTAGATCCATTAGAGTATTTGATATAGGCTGGGTTTTCTGCAGTAGAAATCACTCAGTATGTATTGTTTCCACAGCCTAAATTTCTCAGGTAATAAAACCATAATCATAGGAGAGGAATGAGGCCACACTTTCCCCACACCTGTTTTCTTTTCTTTTTAAATTATTTTTTTAATTCAGCATGTTACAGGGGTACAAATGTTTAGGTTACATATATTGCCTTTGCCCCACCGTAGTCAGAGCTACAAGCGTGTCCATCCCCCAGACAGTGCACACTAATCTTAAAGCAAAAGCTTTCAGTTTTTCCCTATTAATTATGATGTTACTTTTGGAACTTTCATAAATGAACTTTATTCTTATACTCCATGAGCAAGTGAGATTTATTCCTGGTATTCAAGTTTTGCTTAACACAAGCAAAATAATCAATGTGATACATTAATACCACATTAGCAGAATTAAGGATAAAAACCACATGATCATCTCAATAGATGTGGAAAGCATTTGACAAAGTGACACATCCTTTCATAATAAAAAATCTCCCCACAAATACATACAGAAGGAATTTTTCTCACCGTATTAAAAGGCTAGAGTACATTGGCATCAGCTTAGCTCACAGCAACCTCAAACTCCTGGGCTCAAGTGACTGAAACAAACCAAAGATAAAGCCCTAAGTGACTAAGATTGGGCTTGATCTGGAAATGCACTTGCTCTTTCCTAAATATTATCAGAGTAGCCTCTTTCTCTGTGGAGATGCTGCAGGTCTAAGGACAGCTGGGCTCTGATGGCATCTCAGGAAGGGGCTCAGACTGGACGCAGGGGGCTGACCACAGAAGCAAAGAAACACATTTGGACTCTACCTGCCCATTTTTCTCTGCATGGTTAAAATACGTCAAATGAACCCAGGGCAGCTGTTCCCTCACCTGAAAGCATTTGAAAATCACTTTCCATTCACAAGCCCTGGAGACCACTTTGTGGGAAAGGGGTGCTGAAGCCACAGCAAAGTCAGAGGGACACACTCTGGTCCCAGGTAAATGAGAAACTGCTGAGTTTGAGATTTTTAATATAGAGCCCAGCAAATGCAAATACATTGTAAAACCATACTATTTAGGAATATTTAACACAGCTTTATATATATCTGCTCTCCTATTTTACCAGATGAGGCTTAATTAACTTACAAAAGCGAGTTATGAAAAACATGGGGGAATTCTATCAATCTGTATCTATGTATCACCTACTTGATGAAATTCAAACATTAATTTTGTGTATTCTTGTACCTAAATCTTCTCATCTATAAAATGAATTAAAAGTATAATCTTAATATAGATTACATAAGAAAGCAGTATTATGACTGGATATGGTATATAGTTAGCATAAAATAAATATCATTTTTTCTCTTCTCTTCTCTTCTCTTCTTTTCTTTTCTTTTCTTTTTTTTTTTTTTTTTTTTTTGAGACACAGTCTCACTCACTCTGTTTCCTAGGCTAGAATGCTGTGGCGTCACTTGGGCTCACTGCAACCTCAAACTCCTGGGCTCAAGTGATCCTCCTGCCTCAGCCTCTCGAGTAGCTGGGACTGCAGGAGCGTGCCACCATGCCTGGCTAATTTATTCTATTTTTAGTAGAGACGGGGTCTCGCTTTTGCTTAGCTGGCTTCAAACTCCTAAGCTCAAGCTATCCTCCCTCTTCAGCCTCCCAGAGTGCTAGAATTACAGACTCGAGTCACTGTGCCCAGCCAATACTGTTATTGTTTTAAGGTAAAGGGTTGCAGTGGTCCCCAACTTTTTTGGCACCAGGGACTGTTTACATGGAAGACAATTTTTCCATGGAGTAGGGTGTATGGGGGGTGGTTTCAGGATGATTCAAGTGCATTACATTCATTGTGCATTTTATTTCTATTATTACATTGTAATATGTAATGAAATAATTATACAGCTCACCATAAGTTGGGGACTTCTGGGTTAAAGGACCTGCAATGGTAAGCATGAGTGTGTGGACAGGAATGGAGCTAGCAAGCTGTTGGAAGGGGCTGGGCTCAGGCCTTGCCCGTTACTGAGGATGAAAGGAACCATCCCCAGCACCATGGCCACTAGATGCTGCAGGACAGAATCTGGCCGTGGAGTTAAGGGATCAAAGTAAAATCCCAGAAAGACTCAGAGACAGAAAGATCATGGAACCAAGAAGCTTAGATGGATTTTTTCTTCCCTACAACATTCCTTGTTCAGGAGAGTGATTTTGGATCACAGAAAAGATGTCATCTTTGACATACTCTTATTTGTTCCATAGCATATAAATAAAGACTCCATTTTTGCGTCACTTTAATAGAAGCAAAAAGAATGAAAGAAAAAAATAAAAAAAAGCCCTGTCCTTCAAATAGCCAGACCTTCTCTATCTAGCTAAAAGGAAACTCTGAGAGACCCCAGGTAGAACACAGCCTCTCCCCGGAGTCCTTCTGGAACTTAGAATTAGAGACAAGGAGGAAGCTGGGCCCTTGCTTATCCACCTTGCAAACTTATTTCCTTGTGAAGGGCCAAGTAAAATTTCTGCAGAGGAAAAATATGATATTATTATCATATCAATTCAAAGGCTCCTGCCTTGGGTCCTTATTAATGAAGTGGCAACGGAATAGCTAATTGAACGTAGCTGCCCTTAGGAGTCCTTTCTGGGGAGAACTACCTGGATTTGTGGTGCTTCTGCAGCACACACCAGAATTTGCATCTCTGAGAACTTAATTGATCCATGTGGGATCCAAATTTCCAAGCTCCTTTGCCCTAGAGTCTAACCCACCAAGCTAACTGACCATGCACAGAATTGCTTAAAAATTGGCCTTAAACTTGCTGAGAAAAGTGCTTGCAGTTTTCTTCTCGGTCTCATTTTTTTATATTTCTGGTCAGTCTCTACACAATTAGAAGCTGACCATACAAGCTTGTTTAAGAACATTTCTACGTGAGCATAAATAAGAGTGAATCCTATACCCTGGTTCAACCTTAGCCTGATTTCCAAGGTGAGCACAGCATACAGCCCTTGAGGGGAGGAGAACCACGTATGAAGAACCATCATTAAATGGAACATACCTTAAAAATGATCCACTTCATTTTAATTAGCAGAAATTAATAAAAATCTTCTGAAATTTCCCTTACTCAAAATTATATATCATCTCCGAATTAAAGGAAATAAAACCTATGCCTAGATTTTTCTCCGGTGATAGTAGTATATACGTGAAAACTGCAATTCTGCTTAGAATTTTCCTTCTTTAGGGATGTTTTTCATAAGGAGAAGCCTGAAGCCTAACCTCTGGGGTGTCAAATCCATCCTTATTCCTACAAAGTATGTGGTTCATGAAGACAGAGAAGACATCTGTTTTAGTTTATCCTGGTGCATTGGTTAAAGGAGCATCGTCTGGAGAATTGTGGGAAGAGGTTGAGCCTTCATTTCAAGGAAACGCTCTCATGACCTAACAATGTCACCGCACTAAGCCCACTGGTCCACCCCCAGAGCACAGATGTCCCCTTGGAGCTGGGGGACCACAGCAGTCAGTTTTTCTGCTTCTAGGTGGATGATGCCTCTGGGATCCAGGGTGGCTTCAATTAGCGTGAGGTTTAAGGCATTTCCGAATAACCCAGAGCAGTCCTGCATGGTGCTTGCTAAAGAAAAGATTCGCATCCCTAGTGAGATTTCTGAGGGTCAGTTTAGGAGAGAAGCTGGGAAATTTATTCTGTATTTATGTTAAATTATTCAAATGTCAATACTTCCGAAGATTAGAAAACAAATTGCTGACATTACCTTTTGTGTGTCAGGATTGCTACTCTGGAATCATAATCACCAATGCCAACAGGTGGAGTAGTTGCTACATATTGGTTGATTTTTAAAGCCAAGAGAGTAAGAATATTATATTGTTATTGCTAATATGACCAAGAAAACGTGGGCAAGTGAGCAATTGGTGACAATTTATTGAAATGATCTTGTCTCTGCATTCCAAGGCAAACTCAGGCAAATACTTATCTGCATCCCTATAGCATCCCAGACCAAAGCAATTGCCAGCAGGTCACTGCCTTCCAGGTACCCTGACCTGCCATCGAGTGGGGAGCCACAGGTCTTTATTCATTTTTGCTGGATCACAGGTGACTTTTAATAAAACCACAGCAAAAATTGTCTACAAATAGCTCACACAATTCAGTGAAACAAACCCCTTTATTACCAAATTCCATAAAAATTATTGCAAACTGTGATTCAGTCCTTTCTTGTGCCTGTGTATAAGGAAATATATAAAACAATATAAAAACATGAAGTTTTATTTAAACCAGCACTGTAAAGCCCTTTCACTTCTCATGTCAGGTGCTGTCTGACTGAGGCCTTGCAAATCATTTTTATTTAGATAAAATGTAACATGAAAGTGTTTCTGTATTTGTCTGAACTCTCATGCTTTCCTACATAATGATGTTTGTTTTGATTCCCTCCTCTGTGAAGCTATAACATCCCTCAGAATAATTCACTCAGCATTTGTAGTATTTCTACCAGTTCTAAAAGCCCAAATGCATGAGGGGCTCATTTTAGATTAATTATACTCTGTGGCATATGCAAGAGCTTATAGAAGTTAGAGAGTATGAACCTCCACTGCAGGAGCTCTGTGATACCCCAATTCTGCACGCCTTCCCACTAAAGAGGGCAACTGGCACTGCGTCTGCTACTAAGGGAAGTAAGAAGATTGTGAACTTGCACTTTCACGAGGCAGCTCTCAGCAGGGGGTGGGAGTGATGCTGGAGAATGAATCCCAGATGTGACAGCAAAATTAGATTGCTAATGTCAGACTCCTGGCTCAGGTAGAAATTCCCACCTGGCGGTGATGGAGCAAAGCCACCACAGGCCGCCTCGTGGTGGAGACAAGGGGTGGAGTAAGGGGCAGAAGAGGAGAAAAGATGCTCTGGGCAGGCAGTAGATACGAGAAGAAGAGAAGATGGGTCTTATATATGAGAAAACTTTCTTATATTTTCCTGTGCAGAGGAATTTATGACGGGGGAGGAAAGACACTGGGAGTCTTATTCCAAAGAGCTATCATTTTTTTCCCATTTATTTATTTATTATAGAGTCTTGCTCTCTCATCCAGGCTGGAGTGCAGTGGTGCCATCATAGCTCACTGCTCCCTAGGTTTAAGGGATCCTCCCACCTCAACCTCCTGAGTAGTTGGGACTATCGGCACCCACCACAACCCCCAGATAATTTTTAACAATTATTTTTTTGTATAGACAGGGTCTCACTGTTGCCCAGACTGGTCTAGAACTCCTGATCTCCAGTGATTCTCCCACCCAGCCTCCCAAATTGCTGGGATTACAGGCATGAGTCTCCGCACCCAGCCTCAAAGAGCTACCTTCACATAAAATCAAACACCAAGGCTAGATAATAAACATTCACTCTTCTTTCCAAATGTTCCCCAGCTTCCTGATCTCTGAACTCATTAGGGTTAAAGTAAAAGCTTGTGGTGACCCCGAGTGTGGCTGTCTATCTCCAGTGAAGGGATGAGCAGTCGCTAAGCACAGTCCTACTCCCACCTTTACAAACAAGCTCACTCCCCCAAAGCAGCCCTGCCTCCTTCAATATTCCACTTAGGTATTCCCCTGGAAACACTAGCAAGAAGCATGGATTTGTCCCTCAAAGGCCCTGAAATGGGTTTGAAGAGTACAATAATCAAAATGACTTCAAGAATATTCTGATCCAAAACTAAAAAATCACCTCTTACTCTATTTCCCATTCCAAGTGCCATATTGTCAAAATAGTCCATCAGTAATTCTATAAAGAGATTTGATTACAACATTAAGAAACTACAACAATAAAATGTTTAAAAACATTTCAGTGATAAAATTCCAGCTCCAAATTTGAATACTAAGCTCCTCCCATTATTACAATTTTACAAAGACATTCAAGTTCAAAGATTAAATCCCTTGAAAGTTAATTTCTTTAGGTTAAGCTTCAAGTATTTTGCTCCTGCAAGTTACCAATCCAAAGGAGTTAAATTCTAATTTCTTATTCCACTCAGTCTGATAATCCAGGGATTTTGCCGCCTTTGTGAAAATGTAGAAATTTGTTGTGGTGGAGGTCGGAATTGTTAAGTCTTATTTAAGGTATTCCTTTTCCATTAAGAATATTTGTCTCCATTTCCACCTGCCACTAGCTCTCCAAGACTTGCACTGGTATTTTAAGCGTAGGGCCTCACTGATGTTCTGTTCTCTGTGTTGCACCCAAAATTCAGCCACTTTGCATTTTCTAAGGCACAAATATTGTTCTGCCCACCAATGCCTTCGAACCCAGTGTATGGAAAAATTATTTCTTCTCTTTAATTGCCTTCTTTCCTTAGTCGCACCTGCTCACCAAAGTCTGTTGTTATCCCTGTGTGCAAGAGAATAAGGATGAATGACATTGCCCTGTCATTTCAGTCAAGCAAAGGCAGCCCGTTTCCAGAGCTCCCGCCATATGGAACGGTCACCTCCCTCTTAAGACCCACCCTTTCCCTGAGACCCCAGTGGTGTTTTGTTGAGCTCCGTGAAGCCCTGTCTTTGTTGAGGTCAAATAGCCCTCACATCTCTTGTGTTAGTGCAGGGTCTCCAAGAAGCAGACTCCAAAATGTGGTTAGACATGCAAGAGATTTATTGGGAAAAACCTCCATGAGGGTAACATGGAGTCAGAATCATAGAAATTATTTAAACCTCAGAAATGGAGGCTGACATCTAGGAACAGGATTTCACGGGAGAAGAGTGGAGGATCCAGGATTTAGCCCTTCAACTTCCCCACTGAGAGGCGAAGAGGGGACCTAAGGGTCACAGAGAAGCCAAAAACCGAAGAGGGGGTGGTGCCACGGACACTCAGAGAAGAGGATGCTTGGCAGGGTCAACTGCAGTGAGATTAAAAAACCAAAAATGACCATTGTATAGAAACACGAGGAGTGTTGGTGATTTTTGAAGAGTAGTGCTGGATTTTAATGGTATTCATTTCATAGGAGCGGGGGTTTTTGAAACTTGGAGGTGGAGTAACGATCTGGACACAGCCCAGAGCAGCAAGGGGGACCCTGACCCATCCTCCTAGCCTTGAGGGGTGATGGGTGTGAGGCAAAAATAGTCCTTCATCCGAGAAGTGGTTCTCAATGGCCAATTCGCTTTCAGAGCTATGAGCATTTTACAAACCACAGAGGATAATATTTTCAGGGCACAAAGAAGAGTTTTTTAGGAATGGGGAGTAGGAAGATGACTCCTCTCTGAGGATCCATGTAGAAATGTGGGGTGACCAGGAGCTCCCTGTCGAGGTGGACAAGAATGTGAGGGATGATGAGACTGGTCCTGCCAGATGTTATCTAAGGAAGGTGGGTGCTGGTCGTTCTGGTGTTAGGGGCCCCAGTATTCATCCCAGGCTGGGCGACTTCTGCAGAAAGTCTGGCGTGATGAAACACAGGGGATGAGTAATGCAAAATCACAGCTCGTGGTGGTGACAAGATTTCATTAATTAACATTTTCTTACCCCAATTTCCATTTATTATCAATGAACATGTTATTCATAACATATCAATGAATATGTTATTCCCTGTCAGTGATATTTTGGTAAACATAAGCCTACTTTTCTGTATGTTAAGTATGAACTGTTTTCAATATACATCTTTAAGAAATGCACCTTGTTCTTTAGTGAGTAGAGCTAATTAGACATAGAATATTCCATTCTGATGATTTATAGGCAGCGTGCAGAACATAAGCCCCTGTATGGTGCTCACAGCTGTTGAAGTAGGATATGACTTTCCCTTTTCCCAATCGCTTCTAGAGCAGCTACTCAGAGTGGTCCATGGAGCTTTTAGTATCACCTGGGAGCTTGTTAGAAGTGCAGTCCCTGCAATCTTCCCCAAAACTACTAAATTCAAACCTGAGGGTTGGTCCTGGCACTGTGCATATAATTCTGGTTTTCAAAACAGCATGAAAATCACTGTTCTTAAATGATGATTTTCAAGCAGCTTGGGTCTCAGTTCATTTACAGAACATGATGCAAACTTGTGACCTCCAAGGAGAAGAAAATCCAAACATGCACACACTCAATTTTACAGTCCATTCCAGGGGCTTCACTGCCACTTGAAGCTGTCCTGACATCTTAGGATAGAAGTTTTCCTGGGACTTCCTCTTGAAGTGAAACCTCGAGGACCCCTGACGACACTCTTCCCTTTTTGGTTTTCAAACTCATCAGTCACGTTGTGCTGTGCAGAAACCTCAAAGCCAAATCTTTTTAAAGTTCTTGGCTGCCCTAAAACTCGTTCTGACTTGCAGTTGCTATTTTGTTGTGGTTGACTGAAATGCATGGCTCTTTTCTGAATGGTTGGCTTTGCTTAAAAGTTCAACCTGATTGAAGTAATATATTACTGAAAATGACTGGCTAACACAGGATGGAAGTTCAGTTTCAAATGGGATTCAATCAAATAATTTAAATACACACACGTGTATTTAATATCTCCACCTTGCTTTCCAAGCTCCTATGCTACAATGACCCAAATGATTTGGTGAATAGAATGTAGAGTCATTTTTTGCTTTTACAAATTCTTCGCTCTGAAATTTTTATAGTAAAATTGCATCACTACCTGAATCAAATAGTAGGCTTTTAAATGACAGATCTTACTCTTCAGAACAGCAATGCAATTTGCACTTTTCCTATCAGTAGAAAATTCTTCTAAGTAGGACAATACATACAGCCATTTACAAAATGCATTAGCCTGAGTCTTTTAGTTCCATAGTGTATTTTCTTATGCATGCATATTTATGCCATATGCCAAACTCACTGAAATTCTGTATGTGTTACATTTATTTGCACTAGCAAAATCTTCAGTTATTTCATTTTAAAATGATAGACCATGTCAAAATTCCAAACTCCCAATTTTTTATGAAAGTTTCATAAAGAGATATATGTGACTATCAAATGTAAAGAAATACATTAGGTAAATATAAAACTGGATGTTGTCTTTATCTAGGTTTTCTACCTACTTGATTTTATTGGCTGTCCTTCTGTATCAACTAAGAGGGCTGGCTGGGAGCAGCCCCACTGGTTTTCTTAATAGCTCTAGACTTGCTTTCTCACCTCCTGTCTGTGTTCTCATGTGCTCATGCACCCTTATCAGACCCCACTGTGTACTGACCAGGCTGCCCACAGCTCCTCCAGGATGTCCCTAAGTCAATTTATTTAGATCAACTAGCCCTCCCATTTTTCTTCCTAACTACCTGAGGGCTACCACCAAGATTCCCTAAATCCAGTCTTTTTAGAAGTTGAGGAAATGTGCTAGGGAGCTGGCAGAGCTGACAAAGCCACCAACCAAAGAGAGGTTTAAATCTCTGAGCCTGTGATCCAGCGGGATCTAGAATCAGAAACTGTTTAGAGTAATAACAGTAACAATGTATGGGATGGTTATACATATGGATAAGTGAGATGAATGACAGCCATGCCACAAGGTCCAGGAAGGAGAAGTATTGAAGACTCTGCTATAAGGTACTCACACTGCATATGAATTGGTATAGCGTTATTTGAAGGTGGACTAAAATTAGTTAAAAATGTATATTGGCAATTCTGGAGAAACCACTAAAAATTTTATAAGAGAAGTATAATTAATACTTAAATAAACCCACATGTAATGGAATACCATGAGCTAGAAAAAGAAATTGCTCAGTCTACATGTACATCCCTGTGCCTTTGTGTGTATGTATGTATATTATATGAATGTATCACCAGAAACTAACACAACTAATAAATGAGCCAGTACACTACAAGAGTAAGAAGAAGCAAACACAGAATTATGTGGAAAAAAATGTTAAAATTGTCATATTTTAAAAACGAAATGCACACATTTCACTTGAGGATATATAAGGTAGTATGAAGAATTCTTCTTTAAACAATATTTCCAGTTAAATTAATCAAAATAAGTATGGTAAATTATACTTGCATTTACTCTAGTACCATTACAATATTTATTTTCCACTTTCTCTTTTTATTATTATGAAGAATGACTTTAGTCTTTTGTTCTCCACCCTGGTATAAGTTAAGAAATGTAACATCCTTGTCAACTATCTATTAGAGTATCCTTAAGCCAACTTTGAATGAAAAAAATATGGTGAGTCAGAAGCTTTAAATTCTTTATATGAATTAATAAATTGTTCCAGAAAACAGTATAAGATTCTGTTCTAGGAATGCTAAAATCTCTGGAATAAGTAATTGCATAGAAAATAGAGAGATGAAATATAACTTTAATGATACTGTCAGAGTCTGAAATAACCCTGAAGAGAACATGATGACAAATAAATGTCTCCAGTTTCGATAAGGAGATAGTAAAAGGAGGAAAAACATGTAAACCACTACAATTTAAGCTCTTATGTATCTTTAGGAGATACAAAAACACGAAATGAAAGTGCCATTAGCCAATTCCAATGTCGTGTTAGTGGGACATAAAGGATTATCTGCACAATATCTTACATAAGTCTTCATACATGTTTTCTCAGAAAGAATAAGCTTTCAAGATGAGTTGTTCCAAGAAATAAATAGCACTGATATAAAAACGAACTAGAAAGAAGTAAGCTGGTAAATTATGCTTGGGAATAATAAAAGAAACTTGTCAATTAGAAGTCATATCATAAGAAACATACCTTAGTGAAGGCAAACAGAAGCAGGTTGATGTGGGTTAAAACAGAAAACAAATTATGAACTATCGGTCTGACTTTGATTCCGGCCTTACATGCTAGCCACAGATGAAAGGGAATCAGACCTCTGCCTGCCCCTGTATCGCCTACACCAGGCCCCACGGGATGCTACATGCTTTATTCTCAGTGTAGTGAATCAAAACATCAAAAATCCCATAGTATCTATGACTTCAAATATATCAAGTTAAAGAGAAACTTGATTCAGCTTATTCTGCAGCCACTATTATCGAAACAACTTGTGGGAGAACCTCCTCCCCAGGGCATTGATAAACTATCAAATAAAGAATGGCCATGACTGTGGGAGGGAAGGGGGAGATGCTCTGTATACATGTGGATTATCCAGTGTGCACACTTGCTCACACACACAACAAAACTCATGGGACCCAAGGATTTAATCAGTGTCGATCATTACCAAATTGTAAATGGTCTGCTTATGGACACTGTGGCCAACCTTCTCTTTCGTTTTTATTGTATGTGTAACTGTACAAGTTTTCATTGTTTTCTTACACAAATGGCCACAAGCAGAAATGTATTCAAGAGGGGAACTTAGCGTATTTGGAGATTGTATGTGATCATATTGTTGGTGAACATTCCAGCTCTTCAATAATTTATTCCTTCATTGATCAAACATCTATTGAGTATCTAATCTATTCCAGTCATTGAGCCACATACTAGGCATATACAATGGGTGGCAGCATTCCTGCGTTCAAAGATTTCACCACCTAGTTATGGGCATGGACAGATAGTTAAGATAAATAAGTCAGGTGCAGGAAAGCTTCCAGTTTTGATATAACTAGAAAAACAAGTTTTAAGCAGATGGGTTGTATGAGGATTGTATTATGTTAATTCTTGTATTTATATTGTCAAAGATTTAATAGAGATGAATTAGCAAGGTCACAAAAGGAGGTATGAAACTACCACAAGAACTCTTACAAACACAGATAAGATATGGTGAGACAGAGGCAATGCTGTGACTGTGAAAACAGGGAGGGAGAGGTGGCTTTGAGAGGAACACAGGAGGTATAATCAGCAGGGATTGGGGACTGATCTGGTTTGGGTTGTGAAAAAAATGGAAGACTCAGGAATGGTGGGCAGTTCCCCAGATTGGGTGGCCTATGGGTGCCACATGCCAGGATGGGCAATGCAGAGAGCGGCTGTTGTGTGGGTGTGTAGCACAGAGGGCTGGGGGTGAAGGATGCAGGAAAGGGCATGCATTTAGTTTCAGGCATGTCTAGTGTCAGCCTCCCATGGAGAATCTGTGTAGAAACTGTGAAATAATCTGGAAGATATTTCAAACTGGAGCCAGGAGGGTAGTAGTTGGAAGGAAGGGTGAGGTTAGGAGATCATTTATCAGAAGTATGAAGAGTAAGGGGAGAAAGGAATCTAAAATAAAACCCCAATATTTAAAGGGAATTGGGAAGAGTGGTCTAAAAGACAAAAAGGAGATTAAGAAAGAAAGGGGTCTTCATGTCTTCATTTTTCAGGATTGACCAAAAGCCACAGATCACAACCAATGACAGAGGCTTTAGCTGAACGTTCATGCAGCACTGTCCTCGTGCTACAGTAAGCAAGGGGTTGTCGGGGGAAAGGACAGAAGTGTTTCAGAAGGAGGGTAGGTCATTATGGTCAATTCCTGCTGTGGGTTCATGTGAAACAAGGGATGAAATCCAGGGGCATTTGATAACCCAGAGGTCACTAGAGATTGCAGCAAGAACAGATTCATGGAGTCCTCTATGAGTGATCAGGAGGCTGATGCTTGTAGATCACAGCATGTGGAAATTGAAGCAAATGCCTTGAGCAACAGGCAGGGGGGAGAAGTAGGACCGAAGGAAAATGTTTCTGAGACAGGAATCCACAAAGACATATGAGCAGGCTGAAGTAGACCAATAGGTAGAGAGGAGAGGAAGGAGTGATTGATGGTGGTAGCCAGAGGTCCAGGATTTGGGAAGCTCCAGCTAATTGCTCAAGTTTTTGTTTCATTGATCCTTTGTATTTTTTTTTTTTTTTTTTTGGTTTGTGTTCCATTTTGTTTAGGTCTGCTCTCACCTTAGCTATTTATTTTCTTCTGCTGCCTTTGGGTTTGGTTTGATCTTCCTTTTCTAGTTCCTTGGAGCCTGTCATTACATTGCTAATTTGTGATATTTCTGTCTTTTTGATGTTGGCATTTAAGGCTGTGAATTTTCCCCTTAGGACTGCTTTTGCAGAATCCCATAGATTTTGATAGCTGTGTCCCCTTTGTCATTCAGTTCAATAAATCTTTTTATTTCCATCTTAATTTCATTATTGACCCAATAATCACTCAGCAGCAGGTTGTTTAATTTTCATGACTTTGTGTAGGATTGAGTGTTTTGCTTGGAGCTGATTTGCAGTTGTTCTTCTGGGGTCTGAGAAGATAGATGGTATGATTTCTTCTATTTCTTTGAATTTGTTGAAACGTGTTTTGTGGCCTAAAATATGATCAATCTTGGAGAACATTTGATGTGCTGATGAGAAGAATATATCTTCAGTAGTTTGAGGGTAAAATGTTCTGTAAATGTCAGGCCTATTTGTTCTAGAGTCCCATTTAAGTCCAGTGTTCCTTTATTTAGTTTCTGCTGGGATGATCTGTCCAGTCCTATCAGTGGGTTATTAAAGTCCCCAGCAATTATGTTCCTGCTGTTTTTCTCTTTGATTAGATCTAGTAGAGTTTGCTTTATGAGTTTCAGTGCTCCTGTATTAGTGGCATAAATATTCAGGATTGTTATGTCCTTGCTGTATTGCTCCCTTTACTATTATATAATGACTGTACTTTTCTTTCTTTACAATTGTTTATTTACAGTCAATTTTATGATATGAAAATGGCTACATCTACTTTTTTTGGTTTCCATTTGCAAGGAATAATTTTTTCCAATCCTTCACCTGGAGTCTGTATGAGTGCTTGCATGTTATATTTGTTTCCTGGGGACAGCAGATACTTGGGTTGTATTTTTTCATCCATTCAGCCAGCCTGTGTCTCTTGAGTGTGGCATTCAGACCATTCATGCTGATTGACATAATTGATATGTGGGATGATGTTCTGTTCATCCCATTGGGTAGTAGTACCTTATTGCCATGTTTTACCTCTTGTGCTATTGATATATATATATATGAGCTCTGAGCTTTAGCTTTTGGATGGTTTTGCACTGGTGGGTGTCTATTGTGCTGAACCATGTATAATGTAGTTCCAAGTATTTCCTGTAGGGAAGGTCTGGCCCTGACAAATTCCCTCAGTTTTTGCTTGTCTGGAAAATCTTTATCTCTCCTTCAAATATGAAATTTAGTTTTGCAGAATAGAAAATTCTAGGCTGGCAGTAGTTCTGTTTAAGAAGACTGAAGATGGGGCCCCAATCCCTTCTGGCTACTAAGGTCTCCATTGAGAAGTTTGCAGTTAGCCTGATTGGTTTTCCTTTGTAAGTTACTGGATGTTTTCATCTTATGGCTCACAGGAGTTCCTCCTCCATGTTGACTTTGGTTAGTCTGATGACTATGTGTTTTGGTGATTATCTCTTTGCAATGAATCTACCAGGTATTTGTGGAGGTTCTTGTACCTAGATGTCTAAATCTCTAGCAAGACCATGGAAGTTTTCCTGAATTATTCCCTCAAATAGGTTTTCCTGCCCTTCTTCACCATCAGGAATACCTATGATTCTTATATTGGGCCATTTTACATGATCCTATATTTCTTGTGTTCTTTGTTTATTCCTTTTAATTCTTTGTTCTTTATTTTTGACTGAGTTAATTCAAAGAAGTTGTCTTCAAGCTCTGAGATTCTTTATTCTGTTTGGTCTAGTCTATTCTTAAATTTTTCCACTGTGTTTTGTATTTCCTTAAATGAATTTTTCATTTCCATAAGTTCTATTTTTTTCTTAAATGTTGATGTCTTTAGTGAATTTTTCATTTATTTTTTGAATTGTTTTTCTGGTTTCTTTGAGTAGGTTTCCCATTTTCTCTTGGATTTCATTGAGCTTCCTTATAATCCATATTTGGAATTTTTAATCTGTCAATTCAATATTTTTATTTTGGTTGGTATCCATTGCTAGAGAGGCTGTGCTCCCTTTTGGGGGTGTCTTTTCATTTTGATTTTTTATACTTCTGGAGTTCTTGCAGTGTTTTCATCTCATCTGGAGTAGTTGTGGCTTCTCATTTTTGGATTTTCTTTTGTTTAGTTGGGGCTTCCACCCCACATACACACTCATAAGGGGGCATTAGTAACATATGTTGAGTAAGAAACTTTGGCTCTGCTTGTGGGTGCTTTGATAGTAGTCTAGATTCTCAATGGATGTCTTGGTTTTAGATATCTTTAGTGTGATGGTTCTCTCAGTTGCAGTTGTTTGTAAACTGTAGCAGTCGTTAGGTATGTATGTGGGCAGATTCCCTGTCTCTTGATGAGGGAAGATGGAGGTCTTTTGAATCCTTTCTCTTTCCCTAGCACTATGGGGTCTTCTTAACAGTGTAAATTGTATTGGCACATCCAGTTCAATGTCTGAGACAGTAGGTGGTACTTGTGTGTAGGAATCAACCACACCCTGGATGATTGAGTAGGTAAATGTAAAGGGATGTGAAAATTGACCTCCTTGTCAGCGGGTGGTTCTTTCCAGAAGGAACAGTCTGTTATTTTTGTTATTTTTGGGACCTGTGACTGGCTCTAGCCACTCAGGAGAAGCAGTCAAATGTCTGAGGTGTTGGGCAGGGCCTTGGGACTTCCAGGTGAGACCTTACTCTCCACCACAGCAGAAGTAGGTAGAGGAGCAAGGCTGAGCAGGGCTGGATTGGGTAAGCCTGCCTCTAGATTTCACAAAAGTTGGTTAGGTAGCTGTCTCCACAGAGGTCAAAGGTCCTCTCACAGGCTTCTGGGGAAAGTCCAGGGAGGGGCTGATGTGGCCCCACCCAGAGAGAAAGTCTGCTGTGGGGGAGGGTCATCTGAGATCCATAATCTGGTTGTCAGCAGTGAGCTTCACTCTTCTCCACCCTCCCCTGTTATGTGGTTGCCTTCTGGCATCAGCCAGCAGGTGGGAGCTGAAACTAACAGAGCTCCACCATGATGGCACTGCAGGCTGGGAACTTCCCTGTTCAGGATCCTGCCCTGGGCTGAGAGCATGGCATTAGTATTGGGGGAGGGATGCTTTGCAAGTTTGCTGTAGCTAAGACCCGCACTGCACTCTCTTTACAATTCTGCCCTGTGTGGGCTCCCATACCTCCTGAGATTAGTTCACAAATCTCCCCTCCATGCCCCTGAGTAACACTATCGAGTCCTGGGGTACAAGATCTGGCCTGCGGGCTTGTCCCTGTGTCTACAGAGATTAATCCTTGACCATGCCAGGGAGAAGCATGTTGATCTCAAATTGCCTATGGGGTGCTGAAAGAGGTTTTATATGCCTCTTCTTTGGGGTGTGACCTGCTCTGCTGGAGCAACAAGGCAAGCAGCAGTGGGAGGGCTGATGAGCAAGGAGCTCACAGTCTGAGCACCCCTTAGTCTGCTGCAGGTCTTTAAGAGGAAAGGTGTTAGCCCCACTCTCTATGGAAGCCTCTGTGTGATGGATGCACCAACAGAGGCAGAAGCAGCTGCTTCTGAGAGCCCTGGCTCAATTATCTCTCTTGACATCCACCAGTGGGGGAGGAGAAGGGGAGAAAAACAGTCTGAATGGAGGAAAGCTAGCACTCTGGTCATCTTTCTCTGTTAGGCAGCCCGCCTGGAATGTCCAGGCTCTGAGGGTCAAGCAGATCTCTCAGGACCCACTAGCCCCTGTGGCTCCCACAGTCTGGGCCAGAGTTGGGAAATGCTTTCGTGGGAACAAGCAAGATGAAAACTGAGGGGCTGAAGCCCCCTGTGAGGACAAAGGTGAACAGTGTGTGGAAAAGCAATATGGCACCTGCCATCTTGGCTCGGGTCTGTGGTGATAGGAAATGACCCTGAGGGGGCTGGAAGCCTGGTGCTTTATCCTTAACAAGCTCCTAGTTCACTGGAGGCAGCAGCTTTGGGGCTCATGAGGGTAGAAAGGCTCTATAGCCAGTAGTCTGCTGACTGCCAGAGATGTGAGGGAGGGAGAAACCATCCACTCTACCTTCCCTTTTCACTGGACTCCAAGCCTCTCAAGGGTTGACCTCTGCCAACATCTTGCTCCTTCTTGTTCTGCTCCACAACTTCTTCCCATGGAATCTCTGGTAGGTTCTGGCACTTTTCCCTTAGAATTACACCTGATCTATGTTTGTTTATTTCTTTGTTTTTCTTTTTCACCTAAAACTTTT